>VIYQ01006489.1:0-18861 GCA_009928355.1 Chlorella sp. CH2018
CCCCCCCCCCCCCCTCCCCACCTGAACACTTGAAAGGGGCAGATCATCATGTCTGCAATGACCTGCATGAGCGTGATTCCCGGTTGGCCGCCGCCTGATGCCCCCGTCATGGACAGCAAGATGTCGGTGTTGGGCTGGTAGGCGGTTGCAACGGCTGCCACTGCCAGGGTGGCCAGGCTGACCAGCGGCGGCGGCAGCACAGCGCTGTGCGTGGCGGGGCAGCACTGCTGCCACGTGGGGCGCAGAAGGATGAGCATGGAGCGCAGCAGCAGCATGCCGCACTCAAAGAAGGCGGGCAGCAGCATGCGGCTGGACAGCACCGTGGTCATCTGAAGGCAGGGCAGGGCGGGGCGGGGGCAGAGATGAGGAGCAGAGGGGAGGTTGAGGGGCAGCACGTGAAACATTGCCAGAGCTTGTTGAACATGTGCGACCTGCTGGGCATGCTACTCCATCACAGCGGATCAAGCGCACAACAACTGTGGCTGCCCGCTGCGAGCCAGAATGCATCTGGGAAGACAGACAAAGCTTGTGCAACGCCCAACCACCGCAACCTGCGCCCCGGGCCCCACCTGCAGCAGCGAGGTGCAGATGTCTGCCGCGGGGCCGCCGCCAATCTCAATCACCAGGTCCTCGCCCTCCCAGCCCTGCAAGTCTATGCCCTCGCTGGCTGCCGGACGCGATGCCCCTGCCTGCGCTGACTCAGAGGCCCCCGCTCCTGCTGCTACTGCTGCTGCTTGCTTATCTGCATCTGCATCGGCTGCAGCCGGCGCGTCTGCTGCTGCTGGTGGGGAGGCTGCCGAGGTGCTGCCGCCAGCGACCTTGCCGCCGCCGCCAGCGCCGCTCGTGGCCCCTGGCTGCGCCTGCTCTCGCTGCAGCACCAGCTCTCTGGCTGCATTGAGGCACCATGTCCAGCAGCGCATGACCGGCGGGTCCAGCAGCAGCGCGCTATTCTGCTGAACCTCCGCCGCATTGCGCAGCACAACCGCTGCTGCAGCTGCCTCCTCCAGCTGCTCCACCACACGCTGCGGGTCTGGGAACAGCTGGGTGCAGAGCCGCGAAGCGCGCCGCGCCTGCCAGCCCGGCAGTGGCGGAAGGCCCAGCTGCTCTCGAATGTCATCCTCGCCCGGGGGTGCCACATGGGTGGTGCTGCTCAGGCCCACCGCCGCGGCCAGCCCCTCTTGCAGCACCTGGAAAGCGCGATACGGAGCAACGGGGTGATGAAACGCCGATGCACCTTGCAGCGAGGTGGCTGTCGCAGGAGCGCTGGCTGTATCAACATCCATATACAGCTGCAGCCCCACGACAGCAGCAGCTGCTAACCAGCGGGCCATCACAGCGCACGCAGCGCAGCACCCGCACCGGCAGCAGGGCGGCCAGCAGGCCGGGTGTGGACCCCAGCCGCAGCTCTTGGCGGAAGCTGAGCACCAGCAGGACGTTGAGGGCCCAGGCGCGCTGCGCCCGATTGCCGCTGAGGGCCGACACCACTCGGTCGCCCTGGACGTCAGGGACAGGGCGGGCGGGTGCGGCAGTTGGAAGTGAGGAGCGCAGCTGAAGGAAAGCTCGGGAGTGGCATCAGCTCCAAGGCAATCTACGCGTGCAGACGGCCCCGCCAACGGACTGCCACACAATGTGCAGCAGCCAGCAGCCAGGGAGTCGTGTGTGTCCTCACCTCCTTCTCAAGCAGATCGCCGTCCACCTCCAGGATGGGGCAGGGCGGGGGCCCGTCTTGTGATCGCCGCAGCGTGTCGAGCCGGCCCGACAGCTGGGCAATCAGCTTCAGGGCAGCAGACTGAGCCATGGGTTGCTGCCCTTGCAGGCCTTGCTGCGGGGGCTGCTGCGGGGGCTGCTGCTGGCCCTGCTGCTGGCCCTGCTGCTCAGGCGCGTCAGGAGTGGGCCCGCCCTGCTGCGCCTGCTGCGCTGCCAGCTGCTGCTTCGCTGCCGCTGCCGCAATCTGCTGGCGCAGGCGCAGCAGCACGGCACGCTGCGCCTGCTGCACAGCGGCCGGGTCACGGGGAGCCACGGCAGGGTCCAACGATGATGCTGGCTGCTGCAGTGGCTGTTGCTGCTGCTGCTGCTGCTGTTGCTGCTGCTGCTGCAACTGCTGCTCCTGCAAGAGGTGCTGCTGCAGGAAGGGCCCAGCTGCGGCTCCGAGGCCCATGCTGCGCAGGAGTGCCACCCCGCTGCTGCCGGCGCCCGGCACAAGGGCCGGCGCCGGGCCGCCATGCTGCTGCTGCTGCTGCTGCTGCTGCTGCTGCTGCTGCTGCTGCTGTGGCGTAACCTGTACATGCAGGCATAGGCGGGCGACAGCAGTAAGCAACCATTGGCTTAGAGAGGCGGGGGCAAGGGTGTGGAAGCAGGCAATAATGGGCATATGCAAGTGTGGAGGATGTGCCCTGCGCTTGGAACCCGGCTGCCCTAGGAGGGGGCGGCAGGCGGGGCCTGTTGCAGGCGGGCTGCTGTACCGCGGTCTTCTGCCCTGGGCCCTCATGGATAGTCGGGCAGGGAAAGACCCGCGGGGATGTGTGCACTATGATGCAATGTGATGAGCGGCGGCAGCATGGCGAGAATGGACGGGGGAACGGATGGCGACACGCGACCCTGCACAAGTGGACCACGCACCACTGTTCCGGTGGCGCCGCCCCCGCCTGCGGTTGCGCCGCCCACTGTGCTGCTCCCACATCAGTGAAGCCGGCTGCATGCCACGGTCACGGACAGGCCAGGTCATGTGCAGGCTGGGCAGGCGAATGCAGGACGGTGTGGCAGGCGGCGGCGGCAACGGCGGCGGCAAGGGAAGCGGCACTTTGCTGCAGCTTGGCTGCCGGCCCGACGAGCTGCACAGTGCTGTGGATCACTACCAGGAAGGCAGGCTGCTGCAGCCCCGTCCGAGCGGCACTCACCTCCCCCACTCATTCCTCCGCCGCTGCCCCCTGTTCGGGCACTGTCAGGCCCCTTGGCAGTTTTACGGTGACTTTTGTACGCGCGGAGCGGCAAAAGGAGGCCGTCAGCCAGCTGGGGTTGTGCTCGGCGCTGAACTAGAGCGCGGGCCCGCCCTTTGAGGGATCGGACAGCAGCTGCAGTAGATGCAGAGCGCCGTGAGCAAGGCCGTGGCGCCGTGCATGCGGGCTGGCCTGATGCGGGCTTGGCCTGAGGGCAGCTCGCCCCTCTCCTCAATTCAGCCATCCGGGCACTGCGTGCACCCATTGCAGGCCGCGATTGTGCCACCAGGGGCCCTCGGGGTTCAAAACGCCGCAAGCAGTCGTTGGTGGCAGGGCCGCTGCAGGCTCCCTCGACCCCTGCCCACCATCTGGCAGCCGATCACGAGCTGTGAGCAGCGCCCCGGCGGACCCACGCCGCCATGGCGGGCAATAAGCTCTCGCCCTCCAAGCGCACGCGGGATGGCGCGCTCGTGGGCGGCCAGCGGCGCCTCAGCGACATTCGGGTGAGCGGGGCAGTGCGCGGCCGCCGCTCGCTCGCTGCCCACGGCCTGCCGCCAGCCGCCTGCCGCGGCCTGGCGCCAGCTGCTCCGCTGCCTTGCAGGGTCACAGCCGCCTTTCCACCACGCCGGCCCTTGTGCCCTTCACTGCCCTGCAGGTCACGCGAACTGCCAAGCTGACCGGCAACAAGGAGCTCCAGCGGCTGCAGGGCCCGCTGGGCGTGGGTGCGCAGGAACTGAAGGGAGCCACACAGCTCGGCCGTGGCCTGCGCAGCACCGCACCGCCACCCACCCCAGCGGGCCAGACGCCGGCCGGCAGGGGGCTGGCGTCTGCCAGCAAGGCGGCCAAGGCACCAGCGGCCAAAACGCCGGCACCCAAGACGTCTGCCACGGTAACCAAGGGCCGTGCGCCCGCCTCGGTTGCCAAGGCCAAGCAGGCAGCAGCGCAGCATGGGGGCAAGGCCGGGGCGGGCAAGGCAGCGAGCAAGACCAAGCGCCGCATGCTACCCAAGGTGAGGCGCTTGCTAGGGTGCGAAAGTTGCATCAGCTGGCCAGAAAACGCATGTCAGAATGCCAGTGGACCATGCATGTCGAGTCGCCATCTCCCGCTGCAGGTGAAACACTGCGGCACAACATACGAGCCTGGCCACGCTGTGTATGTGGTCACGGATGACAGCCTGGTGGGCCGGGATCTGAGGTGAGCATCTGAGGGAGTGTGAGCTGTAGATACAAGCAGTAATGAGCAGTGCAGCTGACTGTGAGAGCTGGCCGGTTACGCTTGCGACGGATGCACCTGGTGCAGCGAGGACGAGGGCGAGGACTTCCCCTGCATCGTGTGCGGCAGCACCGACACCAAGCGGCAGGTCATGCTGGAGTGCGACCGCTGCCTGGCGGGCTGCCACCTGGCCTGCTGCACCCCGCCGCTGGACGATGTGCCGGAGGTGGGGGACAGGGTGGAGCGGGGAGGGCGGGCGGAGTGTGGCACCGGCCTGTAGGCGTGGCATTAGTTGGGGTGACATGCGGGTCATTGAGCAGGCTGTGTTTGGAGCCTGGAGTGCGGTTCTGTGCTGCAACCACGGCCAGCAAGCTGAGCAGCGCGTACCAGCTGGTGGACTCACGCCTGCTGTCCACTGCGTTCAATCTGCAGGGTGAGTGGGTGTGCCCCGAGTGCGCGGCAGGCAAGGCGCCACCGCCGCGGCGGGCGGCCACCGCCCGAGAGTGCTTCCTGCAGCAGCAGGGCCTGGCGCTGGCGCGCATTGAGGCCATCTGGCAGGTGCGCTTGTGTGGCTGCAAGCAAGTGGCAGTGCATGCGCTTCTTGTGTGCCGCATGTGCATGTCCCTGCTGGCGTCCGCTGAGGGGTTGGACAGCAGCTCCGCGGCAATTGCCTGGCTGCGCTACATCTGCTGCCTCACCATGCAACTTGCCCGTGTGCCGCAGGAGCCTGGAGGCGATGTGGAGTGCACTTTCCGCTGGTATGGGCTGCCGGAGGACACGCACACGGGGCGGCAGGTGCGCGGCGGCAGCTATGGCCGCAAGTTCGCTCGGGAGCCGGCAGCTGCTGTGGCTGACCTCCTGTGCAATGTGCAGGCTGGACGGCAGCAGGCTGAACCGCCCGAGCACCCAGCTCTCCAGCCCGCCCAACCCTCTCCCCTATCATCCACTACAACCTGCCTCCTGCGCCGCTGTGTTGCAGCGGCACCACCTGGCACGTGAGGTGTTCCTGCTGTCCACCCGGGACGTGGCTTCAGTGGAGTGCATCCTGCGCAAAGCGGTGCGCCCCTCCTGCCGCCTGCGCACCTGATCTGCTGCAACCTGCTGGGCTGCTCACTGCCGTCCATGTTGCTACCACCTCCACCACACCCACATGCCGCATGCCTACCTGCTCACCTCATCTGCTCCATCTGCTCATGCTGCTGCACCTTGCCCTCCTCGTGATGCAGCACGTGCTGCCCCCGCGCGAGTTTGGCACCCACACCTCCTCGCGGCTGGGGGAGGACGTATTTGTGTGCGAGTACCAATATGATGAGGCGTGGCAGGTGGGCGGCTAACCTCTGGGCGCACTGCTGTGGTAGCACAGAGCACGGCATCGTTTGCCAGGTCATACCCCACACCTTGCCTGTATGTGCTGGTCCCACCGCATGCGGTTCCCCTGGCTGATTTGAATGCCCCTCTGCCATGCTCCTCTGCTTCCGCTCCAGCGCTTCCGCCGCCTGTCTGAGTTTGACAGCGAGAGCGAGGATGAGGCGGATGACTGGGCGCCCGCCTCGGACAGCGAGGACGAGGTAAGTGCTGCGGTTTGGGTGCAGTGCAGCTCAAGATGTGTGGGGGATAAAGCCGCAGGGCACGAGAGAGCATGCGGAAATGCAGAGGAGAAGGGAGCGAGGACCTTGCCACTTCTTTCGATATCACAAGATTTGTCCAGACCACTCTTGATGCCTGTGCCTTCACTCGCCTCTCGCGCTGCAGGGTGACGAGTTCAACCCCTCCTCGGCTGAGATCCTGGCTGAGCGCGGTGTGATGCCTGGTGGTGGTGTGCGCCGGCGCGGCGGCGGCGGCGGGCGCCGCGGCGCCATCAACCGCCGCAAGCAGGGCGGGGACGACTACCTTGCCCAAGTGGGGGCACTGGCTGTGCCGGAGCACGCTCGTGCGCGGCGCGGGCGCAGCGGCGCGCAGGGCGCGCTGGCGCAGGCACGCTCTGTGCTGACACTGACGGCGGTGCCGCGCAGCCTGCCATGCCGCGAGACAGAGCGGCGCCAGATTTCCGACTTTGTGGCGGAGGTGCTCAAGGAGGGTGAGTTGTGAGCTGTATGGGGGAGAAAGCGAGTTGGGGTTGGCATGGGGGAGGGAGGGAGCGGCTGGTCACGCCGCCCCCAAACGTTATGTGCTGGCTTTGCTCTGAGCTCAAATGTGTGTTCACCAACTGCCCGGCGCCTCAGCCCACCCAGGCGCTGCCCGCTGCCCGCCCTCCCTTGCTGTGCAGACAGCGGCAAGTGCCTGTACGTCAGCGGCATCCCCGGCACCGGCAAGACGGCCACGGTGCTGGAGGTCATGCGCGCCATGAAGCGCAGGAGGTGCGGGACACGGGAAGAGCAGAGCTTGCCTTTGCCACGGAATGCAGGGCTGCTGGGTGAGGGCGCACCTATGCAGCCGTACGAGCGCCGCAGACCCACCACCAGGCTTGGCCCTCACTTCCACGCCTTCCTCCCACCCATCCAACTCGCAGCGAGGCGGGCGAGGTGCCGCCCTTCCAGTTTGTGGAGATCAACGGCCTGCGCCTGCCCTCGCCGCAGCACGCCTACTCGGCGCTGTACGAGGTGAGGATGCGTGAGCCTGCAAGATTGGTCGCCTGCCTGCTGGCTTGCTGTTCAGGGGTTCCCCCAGGCTTGCCCAGTGCTCACCACCGAGCGGCCACCATCCCCCACAACCCCACCCTGCAGGCCCTGACCGGCGACCGCGCGGGCCCGCAGACCGCTGCCGCCGCGCTGGAAGAGATGTTTTCGGCGGGCGGCGGCGGCGCAGGGCGCAAGGAGCGGCGCCCTTGTGTGGTTCTGGTGGATGAGATGGACCTGCTGGTCAACAAGACGCAGGTGGGTGCATGTGTGAGGTGTGTATGTGCTTCATCGGATGCATGCAGTGCATTTTTCGCTTCTGGGTGGTGGTCATGACAGCGTCCCCGCCGTGCCCGGACAGTTGCTGGATCGGCAGGCATGCAGCCTTCCTCTCACTCTGCCGCCCCCTCCCCCCTCCCCACTCACCAGACCGTGCTGTACAACCTGTTCGAGTGGCCGGGGCGGAAGGGCTCCCGCCTCTCCATCATCGGCGTGGCAAACACGATGGACCTGCCGGAGCGCCTGCACCCCCGCATCGGCAGGTGAGGCAGCCTGGATGCCTGCTCTCAGCCTCCGTGTTGGGCTGACGTGGGCCATCACCACCACGCCTGAGCGCCCCCCAGCATGGCACCTACCCTTGGCTGGCTCACCCTGTGCTGCTTACTTGGCCGGATGTGCAGCCGGCTGGCGGGTCGACGTGTGGTGTTCCAGCCCTACAGCAAGGACCAGCTGGTCACCATTGTGCGCTCCCGCCTAGGTGCGGCCCTGGGGGCTGGGCAGTGGGAAGTTAGATGGGATGGGTGCCATAGTATGCAAAGGGCATGACTGCGGTTCCGGCAGCTTGTGTTGCCACCGCACGTCACCTCCGCACTTTGCCACAGCCTTCCTGCTTGCCGCTTGCCATCTGCAGAGGGCATTGAGGCCTTCCACCCCAACTCTGTGGAGTTCATTGCCCGCCGCATCGCCAACAACTCGGGCGATGTGCGCCGCTGCCTGGAGCTGTGCCGCCGGTGAGCCCCGAACGAGGCCGCACAGCAGGCCCCTTGCCAGTGTGGTGCGCTTGAGGCCGGGCGGTTGGGGTGAAGCCAAGATTCCACAACTGATGAAATGCAAGTAACAACCAGTGCTTTCCTTCCTGCAGGTCTGCCGAGATTGCAGAGGAGCGCTTCCACCGGCAGCAGCGGCAGCAGGACGAGCAGCAGCAGCAGGCGGATGGCGGCAGCAGCCAGGCGGGCAGCAGCAGCCAGGCGGATGGCAGCGGCGGCCCCTCTGCTGAGGAGCCAGAGACGGGTGTGGTCAAGGTGGGTATTGGTGCTCCTGCTGGGCTCTTGCTGTGCAGCTGCTGCCCGGAGGCGGCCCCACAGGTGCATGCCGCTTCCGACTCCTGTTGCCAGGGTGCATCCCCTTGGGCCGCCTGCTTTCAGCCGTCCGTCCAGCACAGCAGCCCTCAACCTAGCCGCTGCTGCTCCCACCCCCCACTTCGTCTGCGTGCAGATGAAGCATGTGGCAGCCGCTATCGCCGAGATGTTCAACACCGGCCACATGAAGCTGCTGCGCGAGGCGTGCCGGCTGGAGAAGCTGCTGCTGGCCGCCATCTACCTGGAGACCGTCAGCAGGTGGGGGAGTGTGCACATGGCTTTTTTCTGGCGGGGGCGTGTACAAACAGCGGCGTGGACACGCTCATACCCAAACGTGCATCTTACCTGGCTGGCTGAGCTGTGCTTGAGAAGGGGATTCTGCGGCAACCTTGAACCCTGCCCGCAGCGGCCAACCCGAATGCCTGCTGGCTGATGCCTGGGAGCGCCTGCGCCTTCTGGCGTCCTACAACCAGGTCAGTGGCGTGCCACAGAACGCCCACCCTCACAACTGCATGCTTGCTGTCGCCCAGCCCAAATGGCCTGTCCTGCTCGCCCCGGTGGTGCGTGGCACGGCTTTGCTGATGTGCAAAAGAAGATGCTTGCGCCTCACTAGAATGCGACCCTCTTTCAATTGCCTTTTGCAGGAGCCAGCCTACGACTTTGGTGCGGTGCTGGAGCGGGCAGCGGAGCTGGGCGCCAAGCGCCTTATTATCTGCGACCCTGGTGAGAGTCCCTTCAAATCTGCTTGCCTCCAGGGCTTGGCACGGGCGGACGAGCTGTACAGGCCTTCAGTATATATACAGAGCACGTCTGCTTGCGTCGCTTCACGACAGGACACCGGAGCTTGGGGCGGCTTGCCCACCAGCCTGCCTGTCGCGTGAGAGCCTGCCTGCCCGCCTGCCTGCCCCGCCCGCAGGCGCCCGCCGCGTGCGCGTCAAGGTGGCGCTGAACGTGGCAGCCAACGATGTGTGCACAGTGCTGAGCCGGGACTCGGAGCTGCCCTGGCTGGAGCAGGCCCTGAGCCGTGCCACCATGGCACCCATCACCGTGGCCGAGTGAGGCGGCGGCGGCTGCACAACTTGAGCAGGCGTTTGGCAGCCGCCTGCAGCGCAGCGCCGTGGCAGGCTTACGTCTTGCGCACCAGTGTACTCTAGCAGGCAGGCAGACTTTTCTAGGCAGTGACCCATTGTCAGCTGACGCATCAGACCATAGATTAGGCAGGCTGCCCCGCCGTGGGCTCTTAGGACGGACAAACCGACGTTGCGTTGTGCACAGACCAACCTCCACCCCTCCATTCTTGATGCTCGTCATCCACCCGCAGCGGCCCATGCTGCTGCTCACTATCTCCGGTTTGCACACGCTGTAACACTGCGTGCTTGCAGCCCCGGCTGAGTGGCCCCGCACTTGTCCAGATATGGCTGTGTCTGCCTTGACATGGCAGGAGCGCTGCGTTGCGCGCTGCTGATGTGCAAACCTGCGGGCGCGTGCCAGGGTCAGCAGCATGTGGGTGCTAGCTGGGTGCTTGGGGGTGTGGCAGCTTGGGCTGCACAGTGCACACAGGGTAAGATTTCAAGGCAAATTATTGTCTTGCCTGTAATGTAGACCGCCTCTGGGCCCTAGTGCCAAGATGGTGTGCGCTACCATCCATCAGGGGGCTCCCAACGAGTTGACTCGCGCATGGGCGCATGGAGCGCAACGCTGCCCCCACTCAAACTCGATCCCTCCAAGGCGCTCTGCTGACCCGATCGTTGCTTCTCTGGCCGCCTGAGCTCCTGCCCTCTGCCCAGCAGGGCCTGAGACGCGCGCAACAGAGGCCGCCGCGTCGACTCGGCGCCCGCTCACGTGCCGGGGGCCGCTACCCGGCTCCCCCTCAGTCTCTTGAGCAGTCCAAGCGGCGAGGGAGGCGCAGACGGGCACCCCCGGCCCGCCCTGCTGCTCAACGCCGCCGATCGCCACCGGCCAGCGCTGGCCGCCAGATGACGAGCCGCACAGTGCGCGTGCGCGCTGCCCAGCTGCTGGGCCCATTTGAGATATTTGATCCGGATCGTATTAGTACAGCAGACGGCAGTCAGCTGGCTGCAGCGACACCTGCCCACGACGGCGGCAAGCGGCAGGCAGAAGGGGCAGCGGGAGGCGGCGGCAAGCGGCACGCTGCACGGACGGGGCCTGCGGCTGGGACGCGGGCAGCGCAGGCAGCTGGTGTCCAGACGGATGAGGAGGTGCCCAGACGCCGCCGCAGCGTGCGCCAGGCGGCGCAGCAGCAGGAACCTGCTCATCTGGCGGCCAGCCAGGCGGCACACCAGCACCCAGCTGCCCGACCTGCTGCCCACACAGTAGCAGCCGTCGGCGCAGCAACACGCAAGCCTGTGGCGGCAGCCGCAGCACAGGCGGCTCCGCAGCCCAAGGCGGTGCCACCGGCAGCAGCAGCCGCGGCGGCGGCCGCCGCGCCGGGAGCAGCAGCACCCAGCGAGGCGCATGCGAGCTCACACTCAACCGGCGTTCGCCAGCTCATCCTACCGCCATCGCGGCAGCACACCAATGCTGCCATGAAGATGATGCAGGCTTGCGGGAACCCCAAGCCCGGCTCCTTTAACGGGCCTGCACCTGGCGTGGCCCCAGACCCGCTGCCACCTGCTGGGGCTGCTCCAGCGGCCGCGGGGCTTCCAGAGCTGGCTCCGCAGCAGCAGGCGCAGCAGGCGCAGCAGGGGGCTGAGCAGCAGGGGGCTGAGCAGCAGGGGCCTGAGCAGCAGGCGCAGCAGCAGGCGCAGCAACAAGCACAGCAGGTGCAGCAGGCGGCTGAGCAGCAGCCGTCGCAGCCCGCTTCCATGCCCCACCAGACAGATGTGGGGTCAGTGGGCAGGGCGGGGTCCCCGCAGCAGCTGCCCGCACCCTCTGCCCCGGTGGCGGCGCAGCCTGGGACACCGATTGCAGTGCTGCTGCAGCTGGCGTCAGTGCTGGTGGACCCGGCAGCGGGCCAGGCAGGGCTGACCTTCCGCGAGCTGGAGCTGCTGACCGCGATGGTGGACGCGTTCCCGGGGCAGCTCACTGCACGGGTGAGCGGTTGAGCGGTGGCAGGGGCATGATGGCAGGGAGTGGCTGCTCCTGTGCGTGATGCGCAACAGGTCCTGTGCTAGGAATGGCGTTGACCAGAGCCGCTCGCCTGATGTCTGCCAGAGCAGTTTCTAACCACTCGTCGTCTGCTCCCACTCCTTGCACCCACAGCTGGCGCTGATCCAGGAGTTCCTGGCGCAGCGGCAGTACGCAGCGGTCAAGGCTCTCATCCATTATGCCGCTGCCATCCACCTCACTCCCTGAAGTCTCAGCAGCCGCCGCGGCCTGGCTTTGGGAAGATACCAGCCCTAGCCAAGTGACACTCTGGTCTTCCAAATCAGCCATGCAGTCCAGCAATGCCACCTTCCAAGCTAAGCTATGATTCGCGCCTTATCTGCTTGTGACCTTCTGTGACTGTGCATGCACCTGCGCATCGTCATTGAGCAGGCACCATGGCAGGCCTAGGCACTTACAATGGGCTGGGAGCTCCCTCCAGCCTCGAGGCACAAGAAGAGCTTGAATGTCTGTTGAACACGTTGCATACCTTCCTGCCCCTCCCACGCCTGGCCTGCTCACTGCCACCACAACCTGGATGCACAAGCGAACCAGCTCGAAAGCCGGCCTCTCAAGTGTGTGTGCCCTGCCAGCTGACATTGAGCCGCTATGCTCTCCTTGCCATCCTGACGCCCAGCCTGGCAGTGGGCCCACTGTGCAGCACCCGCATCCTTCAACAGTTTCAGGCCCCCAGAGCCAGCACCTCCGACTGCCGCATGGCTGCAAACTGGTGGCAGCTCTCCCCCTCCCCTGTTCCAGTCTGCACGCATCACTCCTTCATGCCTCACTCCTGCTTCCACCAAAGCCATGCCATGCTGTGCCTTGCTTAATCATGCGCTGGGCAGGCACCTGCCTGCAGCCTTGCAATCATGGGAAGAGCTAGGGGTCTGACGCATTTGACACAAGCAGGTTTGCAGGGGACAGAAGGTGTGCGCGTGCTTGGCGGCACAAACGATTGGGTGGGACAAAACTGAAGGAATGAGACAGTGGGGCAGAGCGGCTGGAACGTGACGGTGGGGTTATGGAGTGAGGGAGTCTCAGGACAGGTAAGCAGGAGGATGTACAAGGGCAGGCAGGGATGTACAAGGCGTGGCAGGAATGCCAGAAATGGGTTGGCTGATTAGGGGGGGTTGGGCGCTCAGGAAAGCCAGAAATGTTTGGCTGATTTGGGGGGGTGGACGCTCAGCCCATCCAGGCGTGCAGCAGGCTCTGCAGCCAAGGCCAAATCAAACTAACAAAGCTGGCAAGACCGGCCAGGGCGGTGCACATTCCCACCAGCAGCTTCATGGGCAGCTTGTCCTGGCTGCGCTGCAGGTCGTCCAGCTTGGCGCGGATAGCCTCCGATTCCGTGCCCATCTTGGTGCGGATGGCCTGCGCCTCGTCGTCCAGCTTGCGCTGCAGCTGGTCCAGTTTGGCGGAGCTCCCCTGCGCTTCCTGCCTCAGCCAGCTCACATCCGTCTTCAGCACTGCGATGTCCACCTGCGGCGGGACGCACATGGAGTGGGCAGCGTGGTGAGGGCACAGCCATTGCGGGCAGCCCATCTTGCACGGTTGCTCCTAAACCACGAGCGCAGGTAGGCAGGTGGGCGGGCGGGCAGGCAGGCGCACCTGGACTTGGGTGAGTGGGTGGACGCCGCCGCCGCCGCCGCCGCCGCCGCCGCCGCCGGTGGAAGGCGTTGCGGTCGCGCGCGGGCTCTTGATCAGGGTGCGGCGGTGCCGCGTGGGGGCGCCCAGCCGGCGCGGAGCGCCAGCGCTCACCGCCAGGCCTGCGAGCGAGGAGGTGCGCGTCACACGGCCGCCGCAGCCGGCCGCCCGCGCAGCCATGCACACCCTGCAGCAGCGCAGAGGACAGCCGGCAGAGCGAAGGACGAGAGGAATGCCCCCGCGCCGTCAGCGGCGGCAGCGGCCCGGCGGCCGCTCTTCATGCAACAACATGTGTACATGCCGCATCTCCCTAGCTGCATGCACAGCAGCAGTATAATGCCTGGCAGGCTGAGACGCTCCCCCTGCCATGGCACAGCTGCTGGCGGTGCGCCATGCTGGGCATGCGTCACGGAGGAGTCGGGGCGGTGCCTACTGGTTGCCGGCCCCACCTGGAGCCGCCATGCTGCAACGTGCAATCGCCTCAGCTTGAGGTCGGACGAGGCATCATGAGCGGAAGGAAGCTGATCACAGCAGCAGGCCACGGCTGGCTGGCGACCCATCTGCATGCAGGGTTTGATCCTGGGCGCGCCCAGATATGATTCACGCCCAGCTGCTGGTGTGACCTTCTGTAGCTGAGCCCGCCGCCGTGAGGCCTGCCACCGCCACCGCGTGACTGGGCATACGCTGCGCCAATTCGAAAGAATTCGGCCTCTCAAGCGTGTGTTCTCTGCCAGATGGCATTGCGCAAGCCATTGCACTCTGATGGGCACCCATACCCCCGGAAAATCAGCCACCACCGCTGCCAATGCCGCCAACATGAACAGCGCATCCGCGGCGGCGGCGGTGTGTGTTTTCCCAGCCCTCTCCGCTCACGGCCGCTCCCCGCCGCCAATTATCGACTCTCCGCCCAGTCACAGACCGTCAGGGCCGCGAAAGGCCCCGCCGGTCAACAAACAGCCACGGCTGTGCAGGATGGAGTGGGACGGCCAGCAGGACTACGCGGCATACCTTGAGCAGCGATACGGGCTGGGGCCGGCGCAGGAGGAGGTGAGGCGCGACGCAGGGGTGGGTTTCGCGCGGGCTTCGGGCGGCGGCGCCCCAGCGCCCCTGCCGCCGCTGCAATTTGCTGGTGCAGGATGGAGGCGACTTTGAGGATGACGGCAGCACCTACGCCACCACCTCAGTGAGCCGCCGCCGCCGCCGCCGCCGCGTGCCCGCCCACCTGCAGCCTCATGCTCTCGCTGTGCAGCCGTTGCTTCTGCCTTCCGCAGGCCCTAATGCGGCTTGGACTGCCCATAACCGGCCCACTGTTCACCCGCCTGCCCCACCAGGTGGCGACGCACGAGCGGCGCGCACCGCCAGCGCGCCAGCCCTCCCGCCCGCTCACGGCAGCGCAGCGGCTGAGCCGCAATCGCGCTGCCAAAAAGGCAGTGACGGATCCAACGCTGCTCAACCATCTGTCCACTCTATACCACATGAACCGGCGGTGCGATGCCGCAGTGCACTGCAACCGCTGCTGTCGTGTGTTCATGCATGATGGGTCCCACGAGCGCTTCTGCCATCCTACATCTGCTTCTCCACACCCCCGCAACGTGCAGCATCTATGAGAGCTACAGAAAGTCAGGCCTGCTGGCCGACGGCGGCAGCGCCAGCACGCCCGGCAGCCGACCGCCGACAGCCGGTGGCAGCCGGCCTGCCACCGCACCCTCAGCTGCCGCAGCACTGCACTACCGCTACGACACACAGCCGGCGGCAGCAGCAGCACGGCAGTCTGCTGCGCGCGGCCCTGCACGAGCGCAGTCCATGCCGCCCCGGTCGGCGGGCATGGCGGCAGCAGCGGCGGAGGCGGAGGCGCTCATTGCAGCAGTGCGGCCCGAAGCAGAGGCGCCCCGGCCCGACACGGCACCGCCCGCACCCGCACCGCCCAGCTTTGTGCGACGGCACGTGCAGAACAGCCGGGCAGCGCTCAAGGTGGGGCTGGACTCAAGGGCTCTGGGTGGTCGGACAGCGGTTTGGGGCTGCGGTGGCCGGCACATGTGCTGGAAATGCCTGGGCTCCATTGAAGCGCTCTCGCCCCTCTGCTGCCCTTGCCCATCACCACCGCAGGCGGCCATTCTGGATGAGATTGTGGAGCACCGGGTGTACGAGGGAGCACGCCTCAAGGCCCTCTTCCGCTCCTACCTGAAGCTGAACAGCGGGGAGCCCTTCTACCCCACGCTGCTGGAGGTGGTGGAGGAGCTGAGGGCTGAGCTGGGCGTGGCTTGAGGAGCGGCCTGCTGTGGCCCCCAGCACGCAGTCGGGCTGGTGCAGCAGGGGGCAGAGGAGGGCAGCAGGGCAGCAGCATGGCCGAGACTGGCGTGGCAGCGTGAACACACCCACTGATAGTAAACGTTCACTGTTTGACGGATAATGACTGAGTATACATGTTCACTGTTTGACGGTGGCAGGTTGTGCAACACAGCGGGGCGGAGCTTCAGGGCAACAGAGTTGGGAGCGGCCCAGGAGGCGTTCAGCCTCGGGCGTTTGGGTGTTGACCCATCACCGTACCATAACTGTACCATACACACTGGGGTTGCCTGCTGCATTCCCCACGTTTGAAATGTTCGATGGCGACCACCAGCCAATGAGCAGTGCCGATGATCAGTGATGGCTTGCCGGCGGTGCCGGGCGCAGGGTGTCGGGCCGCCGCCATTTGCACAGCATGCCCGCTGATGGGCCTTTGCTTGCTCCTATCTGCCTGCTTAGCTTCACCACCGTCTTCCACCAGAGCCGTGGGCCATGAAGGGGCGAGAACAGGAGGCGGGAGGCGGGGAGCCGGCCCAAGGGCGCCGCAAGCCGCAGGCGAGTGTTTCAGTCGCCGCTCGTTCGTTGCAAATGGCGCTTGGAAGTGTCGGCGAGGCCTGAGACGCCGTGGACGGAGTGCTCCGAATTGCCTCCTGGCCGTCTGCAGGCTATAGGCGGCGCTGCAGAGTTGGATGATGCGTCAAGAAAGCAGCAGGAGCAGCGGCCAGCGGAGGGCGGTGGCAATGGTCGTGGTGCCGCCGCCGCCGCCGTTGCCGCCGCGACACCGGCAGACTCCTCCTCCGACATCGAAGTGCTTGAGATGACCGAGGGAGATGTGCAGCTGCAGCAGGCGCTGCTGCTCTCCATGCAAGATGTCCAGAGCCCTCAGCAGCAGCAGCAGCAGCAGCAGCAGCCAGCTGCCGGAGGGGAGCAGCAGCCTCAAAGCCCGCCAGCGCGGCGCGGCCCGATGCGCGGCAGGAGGCAGGCAGCACCCCAGCTGAAGCAGGAAGAGCAAACCTGTGAGGCCCGTGAGGAAGGGAGCCCACGCCAGCAGCAGCAGCAGCAGCCCAAGGCGGGAGCGCAGCAGCAGCAAGGAAACACATCCAACGCTGCGTCACCCCAGGGCCGGCAGCCATCCGGATTGAAACCGCAGAGCCAGGCGAAGCAGTCCCAGCGGAAGCACGAGGCAGGCAGCAGCGGCGCCAAGCCAGCGGGTGGCAGGGGAGGGGGCGGCGGCAGGGGCCGCAAGCGCAAGCTGCCACCCTACAACCCTGCAGCCGACTCAGTGGAGGAGTGCTTCAGGGTGCTGGCGGCTGGCGGCACAGCCATCACCGTGCAGAGCATTCTGCAGGTAAGCCAGTGGCGCAGCACCGGGTGGACATGTCGGTGGTGGATGTGCATTCTCATGTTGACCTGTCGCAACTTCGCGGGTGCTCGAACGCTGCATCCCTCCCCCCGCCCAACAAACCTGTAACCCCACCAAACGCCCATCCCAACCGCCCATCCCAACCGCAGGTGGCCGGCGCATTGGGGCTGGACCTGGCCATGCCAGCTGCCTCCAACATGATGCGCTACGCCGCTGAGTGCGTCCTGGGCTGGGCCAGCGGCTCCGGGCGCAACCGTGCGCAGATCGCGCCGGCCGAGTTTGCCGCACTGGTGGACCACTTCCGGGTGACGGACTGAGGCAGGGGAATGCTAAGGCATGCCCACCCAGGGTTCTGCCCTGGGGATGCTGGCGCCGGCCAGCGAATCGCCAGCCACCAGACAATCAGCAGCATACCTGTACCATTTCCTCTTTCCGCTTGTACGTCAGATAGCTGCAAAGTGTGCTGGTGCTGTACCGAGTGCTCCCACGATTCAGCGCATGTGAATTTTAAACAACACTAAGCAAAGAAGAAGCAAAGCAGGAAGTGCAGAAAAGGCACGAGCAGCAAGTGGACAAACATGTACAAAAGCAAAAATCACAAGGCAAAAGTCAAGGCTTCAGTGAAGCCCCGATGAGCAGCTCAGTGTCGGCAGCCATGTCACGACGGCTTCCTCAGCTTTTCCGGCAGCGGCTGGCCCTGCGTGACGTCCTGGATTGCGCCCAAGCCGCTGGGGTGTGTGCCGCCGTTGCCGCTGCAGGCAGGGTGGGGGGAGGGGCCATTGTCGGATCAGAGGGACCTGGGGCAGTGCCCTTGCAATGCCAGCTCCTCCCTGGCGCATCCTCATCTCACTGCCGCTGCTGCTCCCCGGCCGCTCCTGCCCACTCCCAGTCTCAGTGCACTGTGTCGGCCCGCATCGTCATGATGCCCCCCCAGCACCCGCCTGAGCTGCAGGGACAGCGCGCGCACCACCTCCACACCCGCCGCCAGCCGCTCCAGCGTGTTGAACAGCGCAATCACCTCGTTTCGCTCCAGCACCAGGCCTGAAGGGCGGGGCAGGCGGAGCCCATCGGCATCAGCTGGCCGCAAGCAACAGCAGGGACGACAGTGGCCACGGCGAGACGGCTTCCCTGCTGCATGCTGCCCGCCCTGCGTCAGGCAACAACCAGTTGCAAGCCTCCGCCTGGCGGCAGGAAGCACCAGCTCTCCCCCGTGCGTGACAGCAAACTCCTTGCTGTCAACAGGGGGCCCAAAACGCACCTTGCAGGCCGTGCGTGCCGCCCGGGTGCGCCACCTCGCTGCCGCAGCTCTCCGCCGAGAACAGGATTTTGAGGGAGGTGGCGATGCCCAGCAGCTGCGGGCGGCGGGAGGAGGGGGGGTGGCACCGATGGGACGGGCTGGGAGCAAGCTGCGTGTGCCCGACGAACAGCGACATTGCCCTGTACAACCTGCAATCCACTCTGCGTCCCGCCCACAGGCTCCATCTGGACCACCTGCCCCGTCCTTTCTCCATGTCACCCACAGCTTCACACGCGTACCAAGCCACTGCTGGGCAGGCCCCCCCCCTGCCCTGCCCTGCCCCACCTGCAGCTTGGCCCACATCTTGCACTTCTCGCAGCCCACGCAGTCCATGATGCGCGTGATGTTGTGGAAGGTGGCCTGCGTTGCATGTGGACAGCATGGCTGGGTGCTCGGCACGCTTGGCAGACGTGTCAGAGAGACTACAGAGCAGTCCATGCCGGGCCCGCTATGAGCCGTCCTGGGCAGCTCAATGGCCTGCACTGTGCACCGCCCAGCCGGATGATGAGATGCAGCGACTGCACTCCAGCGAAGAACACGGTAGCACCGCCCCACCTGCAGCTCAGCGCGCAGCGCGTCGCTGTGGTCGCCCTTCCACAGCCGCCCCTCGTCAAAGGGGATGGGGCAGGCGCGCTGCAGCTCCTCGCTGTGCACCAGCCTGCGGAGGGGCAGCAATGGGCAGGGGCAAGCTGTGAGAGGAACCGTGAAGCAAGCGCACTGTAGCGCCTTGCTGGGCGCCAGTGTGGGGAGAGCGGTGGCGTGGGGAGGGCGGGTGCACGTAGCCAGGTGCATGAGGCAAATCGGTGCCTCCCAGTGACCCAACACGCATGCGTTTCGAGCAGCCACCAGCACCCGCAGCCAGCTGAGCAGCAGCACCCCGGCTGAGCCTCACTTGCGCATGAGCTCCCGCGTGCCGGCATCCTCCTCTGGGCTGCCCGTGTTGTAATCGGCGGCGGACAGCAGCGGCGCCGCCTTCATGGCCGCGCGCAGCACAAAGAGGTAGGAGAAGTACAGGTTCTCGATGCTGGGAAGGGAGGGAGGGAGG
>VIYQ01006493.1:0-28735 GCA_009928355.1 Chlorella sp. CH2018
TTACCTGACACCTTTCCCTGCTTCGCGCCACCGCAGGGCTTCCTTGTGGGACCCGACCGCCCCGCCGCCACAGCCGCGCTGGAGGGCGGCCTGCTGCCGCTGGTATGTGCCGACATTGACCTGGTTGTTGCTGGCCGGCTGCACCCCGAGGTGGGTGTGAAGGAGGCTGGGTAATGAGACAGGCTGCTCGGCTTGAATGCTGCTAGTGTCAGGCACACTGGGTTTACACCCCTTTGCAATGTGTTTGCCGCAGAAAGGCGAGCTGGCCTACCTGGGTGGCTGGGCAGCCATCCTTGCAGCCATTGGCCTGCGGCTGCCGCAGCAGCAGCTGGAGGCGCTCTGCAGCTACGTGGGCCGCCACAAGCAGCAGCTGAACCGAGGTGACAGAAAGGAGTTAATGAGAGCCTTTGAGGCCTGGGGCCACCAGCCCGGCCTGGCGCTGCTAGGCAGCAACACTTGATGCACGCAGTTCCCTCTGCCCTTGGCTTTCCCTGCTGCGCTTGCTCATTAATGCTGTGGCTGAAGAGTGCTATGCCGAGACTGGGCAGCAGCTGCAGGGCGCCTGCGTTGCTGGCACGGCAGTTGGATGCGCATGCTGCTGGGCACCACCCGCCGACACACTGCGGCGCTGTGGATGCCAAGGTAGCGATCCGGCTGTGGTTTGCAGGCACACGCACGACTCGTTGATCACCAGAGCTTAGCCACAACTTGAGGCCTGCGCTCCCACGTCCCCTTCTTGGCGGCTGGGTGCCAGGCAGACGCTTGTGCGGGCCGCAGGAACCTCCAATCCCTCGACCCTATCGTCTAGAGCCAGTACCGATTGCGAACGAGTTGCCAGCAGCCGGCACTAGCGAGTGCCGATGCTTGCAGTCGTAGGGCAGCAGCGGGCGGCGCTGCCGGGTCGTCAGCCCATCACAGGAAGCGACAGCAGCAACTGGGAGGCAGCGCGGGCACGGCCGCTGGTGCCGCCCTGCCGCCGCTGCCAGTGGCGCCGCCTGCCGCCTGCCGTCTGCGCCGCTGGACGGGCCAGCGGCGCAACCCCCAAGCCCCGCCACTTCCTGCGGCCGGTGAGAGTGCAACATCCGCGATGCGGTAGTTAGCGCCACCGGACGTACAGCAAGCTACACTCGGGATGAGCGCTCGCACCGCTGCAGGTCATTGGTGCATGAGCTGCCGCCACTCCACCTCTGCACCTGCAGAGCTTGCTGGCCACGGGCCTGACGCAGCCGGAGCACGTGCTGCAGCACTGCCTGGCTCTGTACCGCAAAGCTGACCTGGCAGCGCTGCGGCAATACCTGCCAGACAGCTACGCAGCCGCGCTTGCGCCCCCTGAGCCACCGGCAGCAGACGGACAGCAGGGCAGCGGTGGTGATGCCACGCGCCAGGCAGCAGCGGCCCCTTCCAGCAGCAGCAGCAGTGGCGACAACAGCGGCGGCAGGGGCAGCGTTCCAGCGAGCAGCAGCAGCAGCCAAGCGCCGGCGCTGCCGGTTGGCCCCTGGTTCAAAGTTCGTGAGAGCGGCCCGCTGGCGCCCCTGGCAGGCGTGCTGGACGTGGGTGCTCGCCGCGTGCTGCCCGGCCACCTGCTGCGGCGCAGCCAGGTGAGCTGATTGCAACGGGTTGGATGAGTTGGATGAGCGCGCTGCAGGCTGCAGCAGCTAGGCTGCGCTGAGATATGCGTAAGCTGGGCCCTGCTTTTTGCGGGTTGCTTTGACCCTAGATGCCACGTGAGCCCTGAACAGCGGGAGCAGCAGGAACACTATTTCCTCCTTGCTTGCCGCACCCTTTCTGCACATGCGCTTGCCACCTGTGCCGCTGAGCTGCTTTCCACCTAATGTCTCATGAGCTGCAGGTGCTGAGCACGCTGCGGCCCAGCCCTGACGCCTTCCAGCAGCGTGTTGCGCTGACCGCCTGCACCGGGGAGACGTCTGTGTTTGAGTGGCGCCTGCGCTGGCAGCCGGATGAGGAGGGGGAGGAGGAGGGCGAGCAGCAGCAAGGCCCTGCAGAGGGGCAGCAGCTAGCAGCAGCAGCAGCAGCAGCAGCAGCAGCAGCAGCAGCAGGAGCAGCAGAGCAGCTAGATGAGCCTGCCGGCGGTGCCAGCAGCAGCAGTGCAGCACGCAACGGCACCGCCGGCAGCGACGGCAGCGGCGGGCGGTGGGTGCTGGAGTCGGTTGAGCGCGATGCCAGCTCCGACCTCCCGCTGCCCACCACGCCGCACCCCAAGTGAGCTTGACAGACCTTGTGCCTGGCACTTGTAGGGACTGCTGCTGCTGCGGCTGCGGCGGCGGCTGCTGCTGCTGCTGCTGTCCGTGCAGCGGGGACAGCCAGCCGGGCACAGCAAGCAACTTGCGTGCCTCACCCTGCCCCTCCGCTCTCACCTCTCCTCCTTATCGCAGGGCCGCCCCCGAAGCCATCGTCAAAGCGCAGCTGGCGGCGCTGCAGCAGGGGGACGTCTTCAATGCCTCGTGCTTCTCCAGCTGGCGCGGCGGCATGAAGGGGCACCTGGCCAGCCGGCGGACGGGTGCGCGGTGATGGCATGCTGTGCTGTGCTGCGCTGCGCTGCGCTGCCCTGTGCTGTGTGGAACATGCCGCCTATCCACCTGCTGTCGAGGCGGCGAGAAGGATCAGTGGCCAGCTGGCGCAGCGATGTGCAGCTGGCATGCTGTGCTTGCGCCTCTAACACACACCAGATGCTGAAGGTGTGAGCACCTGCGCATGCTGACCCGCCTCTGCATCCGCTCTCAACAGGCCTGGGCTTCCACCTGGAAGCCCTGCGCACCAAGCTGCAGCAGGAGGCTTGCCACACGCAACGAATCAGTCGCCTCGACCCACCGCTCCTTTACCATATTCCTGGCTGCAGGCCTGGGATTCCACTTGGAAGCCCTGCGCACCAAGTTGCAGCAGGAGCCGTACGGCCTGCTGCTGCACCACGCCGCCGCGCAGCTGGGCACTGCGGTGCTGCCCAGCCAGCGCGAAATGCTGCAGGTGGGTGCTGCTTCTAAGGCGTGTTACAGCGTGTTGGTGTTGTATTGACGTGCTAGCTGAACTTGCACAGCGCACCGCACGCGCTCATTGCTCGTGCTCCTTGTCGTGCTGCCACTTGCACGGGTGTGGTGTCACAGTGCTGGCTGGCTCCGCTGCCCTGCCCTGCAGGAGGTGGCAGTGTTGGCAGAGGATGGAGCCAGTGCACGCTTCTTGTGGCGGCTGGGCATTGGGGCTCAGGTGGGCGCTTTTGAGGCGTAGCTGCTTGGCATAGTGCTGCGCTCTGCCACCTGCTGGTGTTGCTTTGCGCTGCTCGCCCCTGCCTGCCTTGGCTCTTGCGTCCGTGTGCTGCTACACTTGCAAGACGTTGTCAAGACAGTTGCCCACGGATCTGCCGTCTGTGCACGGCTGCTGGATGGTGACTGGTGCCTCTTACAATCAAGCAGTGACTGCTGCCCTTCTGTTACCTGTATCCCACACTTTCATTCTGACACTCCGTGCAGGGCTGCTGGATGGTGACCGGCATCTTTTCGGAGCGTGACCTGCTGAACACCGACTGGCAGCAGCAGCAGCATATCTAGACAGCGGTGGGAGCGGCAGCGCTGGCGGCAGCTGTGCAGACTAACTGGCGCTCAAGTGTGAGGTCTGCAGCCTGTGTGCTCTTCAGGTGATCAGATTGCAGTCCAGCATTTTATGGCGATTGCGCGTTGTAGCTGTAGCACACTACTTCGAACACGTTGTTGAAAAGCACCACACGCCGTTGAGGCAAACATCGGATATAAGAATGTTCGGGTTACCGCTTCCCACCCAGTAGCACCAGGCCGGGCTGGCAGGCCCATGCCTCAAAGGCCGATAGTAAAAGCTTCTTGTAACCAGGGTTCAGCTGCTGCCTGTGGCTGTCCACGTAGCTGCAGAGCGCCTCCAGCTGCTGCCCCGGCAGCCGCAGGCCGATGGCTGCCAGACATGCCGCCCAGCCAGCCAGGTAGGGCAGCTCGCCTTTCTGCGGCAAACAAGGCACAAGGGTGTAACTCCACCGGTGTGCCTCGCGCCAGAAGCATGCAAGTCGGGCTGACTATGCTGCTGGCGTCTAACCTCGTTACCCAGCCTCCCTCACACCCACCTCGGGGTGCAGCCGGCTAGCAACAACCAGGTCAATGTCGGTGCACACCAGCGGCAGCAGGCGGCCCTCCAGAGCTGCTGTGGCGGCGGGGTAGTCCGGACCGACTCCAAAGCCAGCCTGCAGCACAGGTTAGGGGGGAATATCAGGTGAAACATGCCGTGTGCAGAGGATTTTACTTCCGTAAATCTGGATGCTACCAGACCACCAGCACTTGGCAGGAGGCTGCCCACCTGTCGGGTCAGCGCCTCAGCCAGCCGCAGGGCGCCGCCGCGGCCACCCTCCGCCCAGCCGGCAGCGATTGTGTCCACAGCGGCAGGCACCAGCTGCTCTAACTCGCAGCATTGCAGCCGGTGGCCCCAGCGGCTGCACGCCCAGACTAAGGTTGTGAAACGGACTTCCGCAACATCCTTTGCCCCCATGCAATCCAGGAACCTGCAGGCGTTGAGCAGCGGGCTTGTGTGTCAAACCCAACTTTGAATGTCGCAGCTGCGGGCAGCTTGTCCGGCACGTTGCACACCCACACATGCACAACCACACCTTGCGAGAGCGGCTGCAATCCAACCCTTGCTGGGCTGGTGCCCCAGCCGCGCCAGGTTGTAGCAGAGGTCGGCCACATCCCTAGCTGACAGCTGGCCCCAGCGGCTGCCCGCCCAGTCAACTGCAGCACTGAGCAGGGCATGCAGGTCGCCCGGGAGCTTGACGCCCTGCTTTTGCAGCTGGGCCAGGCCCCACAGGAAGTTGCGGACTTCTTGCGACTTCACAGCACCCGAGGCGATCAGCCGCTGCATGGCCGTCACCGCCGCCGGCAGGATGGGGCCGCCAGGGCTCCAGCGCAGGGTGCCGCACGCCCACAGGATGTTGGCCAGATCGTGCGAGTTGGCAGTAGGGACGATGCGCCGGATCGCCTTTGAAAACGCTGCCTTCAAGCTGTCGCTGAGCTGGAGGCCCAGCTTGGCAGCGGCCCATAGGCTGTTGGCCACTTCCTGCGGCTTGGCCAGGGGCACCACCTGCTCCAGCCGCTGCAGAAGGGCTGCTGCTGCCTCGCTGTCGAGCGGCCAGCCGGCATTGGCGTACGCCAACAGGGTATTGGCCACGTTCTGTGAGGTCATCTGCTCGGCCAGCCGCAAAATCGCAGCCTCAGCTGCTGCTGCCAGCTGACCCTGCAGCTGCCAGCCCAGCTTGCTGGCACCCCAAAGGATGTTGGCCAGCGTCTGTGGCTTGCATCTGCGGTCTGCGAGGGCTACCCCCATTCTGTGCTGCCACGCAACCTGCTGCGTGCCAAATGGCTGCTTGGGCTCCACGCCTTCCCACAGCGTTGCTGCCGCCCAAATAAACTGAGCAACAGCCCAGGGGTCAAGCTGCTGGCTGTCAGCCAGCTGTGCCAGCTGGTGGAAAGCTGCCTGGCAGCGTTCACCCAGGCTGCGATCCCGCAAAGCCAGCTGCACCAGCCGGTTGACGGCGGCGCTGAAGTGGAAGGCGTTGCACAGCGGCCCTGCCTGCTGCACCAGTCGCACCACTTGCTCATTGGTCTCAGCCCTTTGAATATGCGCTGTAAGCTGTGGGCCAATGAGCACGCCGCCACTGCTGCCTGGCTGCCCTGTCGCCTGCTGCCGCTGCCGCTTGGGGCTGGCTGGCTGCGCCTGCAAGGCAGCAAGGGGCATGGGTGTGTTCAGCAAACACTCGTGTAGGTGCAGAAAACCCTGCCGACTTGCAATGCGTCCGCACCTGGTTGGGTGATCGTGGCGAGTGGGGCTTGGGGCGGCGCAGGGAAGGCGCTTGAGGCACGCTAATTGGCTGCCCGGCTGCAGGCTGCTCTGGCGTGCCCAGCTGAACGGGGTCATCCTGCAGGGAAACGAGACGCAGGAAACACATTGAAATCGTGAGTAGTTGCAACGGCTGCTCGTGTATACAAATCGCAGGGCAAGATGGCCACTGGCAAAGCGCAGGAGCCGCACCTCGTCGGCCGGCGGCGGCGGCCGAAGTGGCTTGGGGCGCCGCAGGGGGTGCTGCTCGCCCGCCCCCTCGCGAGGTCGCGGGACATCTGAAAGGGCGCTGATCACCAGGCTCCCCCGGGAGGGTCGGGCGATCGCCTGCGAGGTCGGGCGCAGAGCCTCGGGAGCAAAGTTTGCGGGCGGGGAGACGACGGGGCAGACTTAATGGCGACTGCAGACTGCTTCTCAGACTGCGAGCAGACAAGGAGAGGGGCGTCTCACCAGACGGACCGCCCGCGGGCGCAGTGCCGACAGCATCGTCGCCACCGGGCCGTTTTGCGGGCTACTGGAGCTTCTAAGAGGCTTGCAGTAAACCGCGTAAGCCATATAGCAGCTTACAGACTGCGAGCAGCACGCTTGGTGTGCATGACCAAGCGGCGCAGCAGGGGCAGCATGCATCGGCCGCTCGGCAGCGCTGCATGGCCGACGTCACTCTCCTTGTGCCCCGCAATCACGTGGGCCGAGATGAAGCCTTCTTTGGGCTGAACGGCCGATCACATGCCAAATGACATTGCCCATCGTGCATCGTTGCGTTTGCCCGCCACAACAACCGCCGGTTCTGCGGCTCACAAAGTTGGCTCCCAGGTGGGTGCTTGGGAAGGATAGATCCCGCCTGCATAGCTGTTCCTGGCATGCGGCATCCGGTCATGGAGGGATCTGCTAACACACTAGGCTGGAGCAAGATGCTGGGAGGCAGCCCGCCACCCACCTGCTGCCGCTGCGGGCGTCGGGCTGGCGGGCGGGCATGAGGGGGTGCACGCATGAGGGCGGCGGCTAGACCATAGTCCATCGGCGGCTCCTGCAAGCAATTCTGAGGCGCTGGATCGCCTCAAAGCGTTGGGCTTAGGGGCGCAACGCAGCCCTGGGCCGCCTGTGGCGCCGCAACCACTGATCTGGGCATTAAGCAGCGCTGTTGCAGTGATCTGAGAGCGTGCGTGCACTGCGGGGCGCTGTGCAGCGCGCTGAGACCAGGCAGGGCTTGAGGTGCGCGTTCCAGGGCTTCTCATGCGCCTGCCAGCTTTTAAAAAAGCGATCGGGACGCATTGCAGGCCCGCGCGGGCGTACCATGCCTGCAGAACTTTGCCGTCGCCTGCCGCTGCTGCCGTCGCTGCCGCCGCTGGACGCCGTCGACACACCGCCCATTCCGCCACCCTGCGCAGGCGCCATGTCGCTGCTGCGGCGCCGCACCGTGCTGCGCCGCTTCTTTGCGGCCCTGGAGCGGATTGCCAGCAATGTGGGGCTCATCCGCGAGGCGGGCAAGGAGTTCCGTCTGTTCTCAGCAGAAGTGGGTGCTTGGGGGGAGGCATGTTGACCATGAGGCATGAGCTGCGGACGCAGGCATGAGCTGAGATCTGTGCTCAGACGCGCATGCCGCCTGCTCTCAGGACAGTGTTGTCAGATGAGAAGCTTGAGCATGCCATGCAGTATAAGAACTGCCCTTGCCGTCCATGCACACACGCTGTCAGGGCGTGCTGTTCATGCCTCCTAACACTCTCCAACCCCTGCCCCATCTTCCCGCAGGAGGTGACCCTGGTGCGGCAGCTGGCGGAGAGCCGGCAGCGGCTGCAGGACTTGCGGGAGCAGCGCAACGAGGAGGTGCGTGCTTTTTTTAAGGTGGCATTGCCGAGCGGTGTTTTCGTGCCGAAATTGCTTGCCGCAAATGGCAGCAGCATGTGATATACGAAGCAGAGCGCACTGCACAGCTCACGCTGCTATGGCGCGCAGCTGCCCTGCAACCCCTGCTGACAACCGCACCCGCCACCCCCTCGCTCGTCCATACAGGCGCGGCAGGTGCAGGCCATCCTGGCGCGCCAAGTGAAGGAGGCGGTAGCAAACGTTGAGGCCCGGCAGGCGGTCTTGTTAGCGCAGCAGGATGCGCTGCTGGGTCTCTGTAGGCAGTTGCTGCACGAGCGGCAGCTGCTCACCGCCGCTCTTGTGCAGCTGCCTCCTGACCCGGATGGGGGTGGCGATAGCAGCGGCGGCGGCGGCCGCAGCAGCAGCGCGACTTGGGGCAGCACTGCAGGCATGGCGAGTGGAGCAGCAGCAGCAGAAGGTCCAGAGGCAAGCAAAAGTGTGGGGGCCGCACAGGCCGCACAAGCGGCCACAGCACGAAACGTGGGCGTCGCCAACCTTGCCAGCAGCATGCAAACCCGAGCGACCAGGCCAGCATGAGCAGCGGCTGCTGCTGCTGAGGGCTGCCCTGATGTTTGATGAACAACCCATTCCTTCTTCTTGTGCCACCATTCTTTGCCCTGCTGGCTGTCTCGAATGAAGCAATAGACCATAAACCCGGTGCATGCTGGCCCGGCCCCAACGATAGACAAACGAACCTGCTTACTGCTGTTCTGACTGTACACAAATGTACCTTTTGCCCTGTCTACCCACACCTGCCTGCGTGTGTGCTTTTAGATCGCATTGCCAGCCCGGCAGTCACATGCATGTCCAGTCACATGTCACGATGTAAGTTCAACTTTGCAGCTTTGCAAGCGACTGCGGGTAGCTAGGCAAAACGGGCTGGCTATCCAGCAACATTTGCCAAAAGGAAGCACCTCACGGCTGCACAGCACTGGTGCAATGGTGCCACCGCTGCTCACGCCTCAGCCGCCGCCGCACGCTGCGCCTGCCGCGCCCGCCGCTTGGCCGCCAGCTGCCGCTCAAACTCGGGCGCCAGCGGGAAGAAGTAGGACTCAACAAAGTCCACTTCCTCTCCCTTGTACTTGTGCTGCGGCAGGGCAGACCAGAAAGCAGAGTACAGCGAGCAGCGGGTGACTGATCAGCCGCCCTGGGCAGTCTGAATGCTGGCAAGCTGGGCACTGAGGCTTGCTTGCGGCCAGCGTCAGCGCGGGGTACTTGAGGGGCTCCAGCAGGGCCAGCTGCTCGGTGCAAATAACTAGCAGGCGGCAGTGTGTGAGTGCCTACCTTGCCGGTGTAGGAGGGTGCCCAGTTGTAGATGAGCAGATCCTCTTCCTCGTCCTGCACAAGGTGGGCAGGGCAGGGCAGGGCAGTGTCAGAGAGCACAAACGCCAAGGGCGCATGATTGCCACCCCGATGCACGCTGTGCAAGCACAGAGGCAGGCCGGCATGTGCCACCTGCACACGCCGGCCCGCAACAGCAGGTGCAGAGTGCCTAGCGCTCCCAGCAAATGTGGTTCCCAGGCTGCCCGCCATACCTGGGATGCGGGGGCTTGGAAGTTGCGGCGCGCCTCCGACACAAAGAAGTTGGCCACCTCCTGCGGATGGATGGACACAAGTGGTGATGACAGGCTGCCTGAGCGAGCGTGCATAGGCCGCTGGCCCCCTGGTATCCTCCGCAAATGCAGCACAGCCTCCGTCTAGCACACAGAACAGAGCACCGCGTGCGCTGCATCCCAAGCGAACACCCGCCCAACCGGCTTGGATGCAGCATCACGGGCCAGCAACTGGCAAGTGGGCAATCAGCGGTTGCGGACCTGCGTGACCTCAATGGCGTCTGGGTGGTGAGGGATGTCCTTGTCTGGGGTCCACTCAAAGGCATTCTTCTCTGGGTGCCTGCGCAAGTGCGATGAGATGCTTTATGAAATGCTTCCAGTCAGGCGTGCACCTGCATGCACTGTTCCCGGGAGCCTGGCACAATGCGCATATATGCAACAACAGCGCTGGGCATGCACACATGGGAGCCAAGCAGCTGTAGCGGAGCTGCATGGCAGCGGCGGCCCGTCCCCGAAACCATCTGATGCGTGCAGATTCTGCACGCAGCTCTCGCCGCAGGCCACCGAGACCCAGCGCCTGCAGCGCTCACCACTGGGTGGCAGAAATGGGATACTTCTTGGCCTCCATCGTGCTGACATACACCTGCAACAGATGGCGCACCTCGCAGCGCTTGTTGGCATCTGCAGCTGGTGTCAAATAGTGCTGTGCAGGCTCCCGCCGGACATGGCAGCAGCCGTAACCAGCCATGTACGGCAAATAAAACCCGGCCGGGTTGCAAACTGCAAGGGCGGGGGTCGAGATGGACAGCACAGTGGCACTACAGAAGCTTTCATCGACCTGATCGAATCCACAGCACAGCACCCCACCTGCCCCACACGGTCCACCGAAAGGGACAGCACATCGAAGAACTCCTTCATGCGAGGGTTCTCCTCCACTGCCGTCCACGCCAGGCCTGCAGCAGCAATGATTCGAAGGGCAATCCGTTACTGAGGGCAGACGTTCAGGAGGGCTGAGGCGCTCTGCTCAACAGCCATGCACGCCAAGGATTGCGGAAAGCGGGCTGCAGCAGGAGGCAAGGTCGCCTGCCAGGAGCGGCTCCTGCAGCAGCACCGCAATGGGCTGCCCAGCTGATTCCCAGCACAACCGCAGCAGAGGCAGCCCGCCGCCCACCGTGTGCATGGTTCTCCATGGCATAGGGCCGCGTTTGCAGGTGCTCCACCACTTGGGGCGGCAGCGCGCTGAAGAAGCGGCTGCGCCCGGAGGCCGCGATGTCTGCACGTGAAAATGATGCGCACGCAGCGGGGTGCTATTAGTGCAGCAGCCAGCAAACAGGGAGAGCAGCGGCAAGGGCAAGTTTGCGCGGTCGCATGTGGACAGGGCAGAGAGAAGCGCATAACAAGTCAGTGTTAGCAGGCGCCCACCAGTCAGGAAGAGTGGTGAGGGCAGGTTCTCGCTGTCGTAGTCGGACAAGATTGAGTGGTTCCTAGAGATGGCCACGCTCAGCGCCTCCATGCCCAGGCACACGCCGTGCAGCTGGACAGAGTGACGGCGCACGGAGAGCGGGTGTTGGGCAGCACAGGGGGGGCGGTCAGGAAGCGCAGGAGGAGGCTGGGTTCCCAGGTATACGCGCCGTGCAGTTGCAAATCGAGAGGAGAGGTGGCTGCCGCCGCCAAATGCGCCACAAGCGAGGGTCCATGCCCAGGCAGCTGTAGGGGCTGAGCGGCTGCCACGCTCACGTTTATCGCTCCGTCTCACCGGGAAGTAGTTGCCCCTGTCGTTTGCTTCGATGGTCAGGTCGACCAGCTGCTGCACGGTGTCAAAGAAGGGCTGCAGGGGTAGTAGAGGGGGTGGGTGCAAGGGCGGTCACGGTTGCTGGTCCGTTTCCCATCACAGGCAAGCAGCAGCAGGCAGTGCTGTGGCGACAATGCTGCAGCGGAGGGCGCAGGCATGGCATCCGACAGCAGCGCAGCGGCTGGTGCAGGTGCAGTGCTTGCCAGTGGCCACCGAGAAAAGGCTTGCCTGGCCGGGGCGCAGGTCTTGGGCTCCCCCTGGAATCAGGATGCCATTCACCGCCTGCGGTTTGGTTGGGAGGAGTGAAGGACGTTGGGTGACGCTGGGTGACGTTGGGTGACGTTGGGTGACGTTGGGTGACGTTGGGTGACGTTGGGTGGGCTGTGAGCACCTCCGCATGAGCATGCTTTCCAACTCCATGCCAAGCGGCTTGGTGAAGGAGCCGCCATCCCACCTTAAACCGCCGCTCCACCTCATCTCGCGGCATGTCGCACAGGATGGGCACTGCCCGCGCCCCAGCGCTCTCCACCAGCTTCACATATGACGAAGCGATGTAGGAGTGGCCCTTGGGGGCGGGGTCCCCCAGCTGCGCAGCGGTTGTTGGGCAGGTGGTTTGAGACACACACAAGCAGTGAGGGACCACCGCAGAGGCAGGGGCAAGCGAGCGGTGCGGTGATGCAGCACCTGTGGCACAGTGCAGGCAGACGAGCAAGCAGCCTGCGGCGCTCGGCATCACCGCCCTGCCCCACCGCTCACCTGCGAGACGATGCCGATGAGCGGCCGCAGGTTGAGCTTCTCATCTCTGCCCTTGTCGCCGCCGTGCTTGCTGCGCGGCTCGAGATGCAGCGCCTCTGCGGCGGCCTGTGCCTGCGCTGCTGCCAGCGGGCGCAGGGCGGTGGCGGAGCCCGCCAGCGCCGCCAGGGCGCACAGCAGCAGCGCCGCTGCTGTGTGGCGCGATCGCAGCATTGCGTGTAGCTGCTGCAAGCAGTGGAGCGGCGGCAGGTGCCCGCTGCGGGGCTAGGGCAAAGCTGGCGGCGCCGCGGATGCGGGAGGGGCGGCCTGCAGCGGCGATCGGCTTTGGGAGCGGGAGAGGTGTCGAATTGGGCCTCCAGGCGTCGGGCAGCAGCCTCACGTTTCGGCCCAGCAAAGCACTCTTAGCAGGCCAGACTCAGTTTAGGCTTTGCGGCGACTGCACGAGACCCGCAAGATTTGCCCATTGCATCGCAGCAGCGCGGGAGCGCTCACGCGACCCCTCGACGCAGCCGTATGAGGGCGGCGCGCCTCTGCGGCCCTGCCAGCCGCAGCAGCAGGATCAGCGTGCTTTCGAGACGATATACGACTCGTAGCAGAGCATCGCCGCCCGCTCGGCAACCCCGTGCAGATGCGGCGGCGGCGGCGGCAGCGGCACCACCCACTGCTGTGCCCATTGCGCCGCCGCTGCTCACCTCCTGGCTGCCCATCTCCATCCTGACCGACTCGTACAAGCCCACACACTTCCTCCAGTACCCACCCTCCACAAAGATGGTGGCGGTGAGGCGCCAGCTGCTGCCGCTGGCCATGTGCAGTTTGCCTGCCCGCTGCCTTCTTGCCTGCCTGCCTGCCAGCACCTGCGCTTGCTGTCAGCTTCAGCAGGGCAACTGCTCAGGCCTGCAAGCTTGCTGCCGTTCCGTGTGCTGCAGTACGGAGAGCTGCGGCAGGGCTTCGACAACGACCCAGCCGACACGCGGCAGGTGCGGCTGTGCGGAGCAGGCAGCGTATGGCTGGTCTGCTGCGGATGCACTCACACGTAATGAATAGATTGCACTGCAGTGCAGCAGTCTGCGCTATTTTGATGCCTCTGTTACCGCAGCTTGCTTGGGTCGCCGCATCAAGCTGCAGGCCGCTGCAGGGCAGGATGCTGCAAGCAGGCGACCAACGTGCCTCCTGGCACCTTCGCCATTTGCCTGCCCTGACGCGCCTGTCATGCTTGTGCTGCACTGCAGGTGTTCTTTGGGCTGCGGTACATCCTTGAAAACTACGTGTACCGCCGGTGGACACTGCAGGTGGGCTGCGAGCAATGCTTGTTGAGCTGCGACGCTGAGAGGGCACGTGCTCCCGCCGGAATGGCTTGCACACCCCAATCCCCCAAGGGAATGCAATATGCAGTAACATCGTACAACCAACATTGTATCTCACTCGCCAACTTTTTCCAGGATGTGGAGCTTGCGGATGCATTCTTTGCGGGGCACCGCGCGCCTGATTTCAGCGCATTCCCCTACCCCCGGGAGCTCTTCCTCAAGTTCATAGCTGAGAACGATGGTGCGAGGGGATGCATCGCTGAAGCATGCACGGCTGTCAACTGGGTTCAAAGCGTGCATGCGAGTTGCGCTGCGAGGCTGACCCTGGGCAGCGTGCCTGTGCTCACTGCTCACGTTGCACCCGCCCCTTACTCGTCCTGTCTGCGCAGGCTACATGCCCATCAAGGTGCAGGCGCTGCCAGAGGGCACCTGCATCCACGCGCACGTGCCCATCTTCCAGGTCAGATTGGATTGGTGCAGCATCTGCTGGGTAACTGGGCTGCCACTTGCAAGCTGCCGCATGGGCTGTATTGTTTGAAGTGATGTGCATAACTGTGCTCGGCTTGCTGCTCCGCAGATCACCGCTGAGGGCCCCTATGCCCCGCTGTGCACCTACCTAGAGACGCTGCTGACGCAAGTGAGTGGCCGGCGGCCGACCAGGCAGCAGGGCAGCAGCGTGCGGAATTTGCTGCTGCATTGCGCAGCCAGGGCGCGCGCCTGCCCCGCATTTCAGGCACAGACGGCGCTTCCGCTCACATGCACCATTCCTGAGAATCACTGAGGTTGCCGCCATCCCCGTGCACACCAGGTGTGGTACCCCACCACCGTGGCCACGCTGAGGTGCGCTGTGGTCGTGCATCGCGCGTTCGTGACACATGCTGTGGTGGTAGCCCTCACTGCACGTGAATGCCATGGCCCTGCATTGCTTGCTGCTGGCGAGCTGCTGGCAGACGCGCAGCAACTTTGGCTATCAGCACGAGCGCCACCTCACAGCCTCACACAAGCCTTCCCTGCCCCCCGCCCACCTGCCTCTGTCCAGCCGGCGGTGCAAGGACTTGATTGCAGCAGCATTCGAGCGCAGCGTGGACGGCGGCGCCGCCTCACCGCTGCTGGACTCACGGCTGCACGATTTCGGGTTCAGGTGCGCACGCAGTGCGCGCTGATGTTGCAAGGGATGCAGTTTGTCATTAGGTGCTGGCTGGAGGAGGGAGGCAGCACGAGGTGACAGCAGGGCTGCATGTACGCCGGCTCGCAAGTTGGTGTGGTTACAGCTGCTCTGGCTGCCCGGACTGGAGTGCTGCAGGGGCTGCACATGCGTGGAGCAGAGCGTGCTGGGCGGCGTGGCGCACCTGCTCAACTTTGTGGGCAGCGGTGAGGCAGGCACAGTGCTGAGCTGAATGGTGGACCTGCAGAGCAAACTGATGAGAGTGGTGCAGCTGGGAGTGGTGCAGCTGGCACCAGTCTCGCAGGCTGCTCACGTGCCGTTTCTGTGCTGGTGCAGTAACTGCAGCAAATTCGTGCCCTTGCAGACACGCTGTCGGCGGCGTACTATGCGCAGTTCGCGCTCAACGGCGGCAAGCCTGTGGCGCAGTCCATCCCCGCTACGGAGCACAGCGTGATGACTAGCTGGCCTTCAGGTGTGCTGTGCTGTGCTGTGCTGTGCTGTGCTGTGCATGCTGTGGTGGTCACCGCCGTGCAAGCTGCGGTGACCTGTCAGCCTTTCTCAACACAGTGTGATGGCCAGCTGGCCTTCAGGTGTGCTGCGCATGCTGTGGCGCTTGTCCTGCATGCTTCCATTGGGTGCTACCGTTGCGGCAGCCATCCTCCTAAGCAGTGCGTGGGCTGTCCGCTCACTGTCTTGACACCACCGCTTACCGTCCACACTGTCTCACACCGCAGAGCGGGAGGCGTTGTCCAACATGATTGCGCGCTTTGGCGACGGCGTGTTTGCAACGGTCATGGACAGCTATGATTACCACCGGGTGTGTGTTTGTCGGGTGGTTGTTGAGTGCTTGTTGGGTGCTGGCTGGGTGCTTGGTTGGGAGCTCCGGAGCCCCCCAACCGTCCAGGCGGCAGCGTGCACTGATGTAGGGTTGTGGCTGGACCCGTGCCGCCCACCGACCGTCGGCACTTAAGTGTCGTTGCCAACCCACAGCTGAAGTTTCATGTGACATGTGCCGCCCATGCCGCAGGCGCTGACCGAGGTGGTGCCCTCTGTTGCGGCAGAGAAGGTGGCCGCAGGCGGCTTCTGGGTGCTACGGCCAGACTCGGGTGCGTGAGCTGCTGGATGGGTGGCTGGGTGCATGGGTGGTTGTGTGGGTGGCCGGGTGCGTGCGTGGCTGGTGGGTGGGGCAACAGGTGAGTGCAGGGCGGGTCGGTGTGAGTGATTGATGCAGTCGGTGCAGCGATTGCAGGTTGATGCAGCGACAGCCCAGGTCCATCCCCCCTCAGTTGCGAGCGCTGATTGGCCTGTGAAGACTGTTGTCCCCTGCAGGAGATCCAACTGAGGCCGTGCTGGCGGCGCTGCGTGCGGCGGAGCGCGCGTTCGGCGCCGATGTGAACAGCAAGGGGTTCAAGGTGCCGCGCGGCATCAGTGTTATCCAGGTGCGGCTAAGCAAACCGCTCTGTAATGCTGGTAGTGCCAGCGGTCTGCACTGGCCCTGGTGCAGCCGTCAAAAAAAAGTCAGGCAGGGGGCCCATGGTGCCACTGGCATTGGCCTCAATCCGATGCTTGCAGCCGGTGCATCCGTTGCGTGTGTTGCCAGCGCCCGCACTACAGCTGCTGCCGCTTGCTCCCATTTTTGGCAGCCTGGTACCGCCTTCAAGCGGCACGCAGCTTCCGCGCTGTCCAACCTCTGCAGGGTGATGGCATCGGTTACAGCAACATTGCTCGCATCCTGGAGGCGGCGATCGCAGAGGGCTACAGCGCAGAGGTGCGGCCGCTACATGGACGCTTCGTCCTTGGCGTTGTGTTTGACACTGAGACTGCATAGGTGCAGCGGCGCCATTTTAGTCGTCCCTAGAAGCATGGTGGTGCAAAGCGCACGCTAGCGTATGCAAGCGTTGGGTTCGTCCAGGGTACAGGGCACTCAGCTCACAGCGCCGTCCTCCAGCCTGCCACCCAGCCTTCCCATTCCGTACCCTCCCACTCCTCCCTCGTGCTGCAGTCTGTGGGCTTTGGCATGGGGGGCGGCCTGCTGCAGCGGGTGAACCGAGACACGCTGAGCCTGGCAACCAAGCTGTGCCACATTGTCTACGCCGACGGCAGCGGTGAGCGGAAACGTGGGGTTGTGGCTGCAGGTCTGGTGTGTCCCTGCTCCACGCTGTGCTGCAGGGATATCTCATGGGAAATGCTGTGCCAGAGTATGCGGTGGTGCGCAGATGGCAGCGTTAAATGCCGCTGGCTCACCCTGCTTTGCAGGTGAGGGCACGAGAACCCTGGCCCAGCAGCGTGCCTTGACTTGCGCTTCCTGCAAAGACCTGCTACCCCACTCCTGCTCTGCAGCTGTGGACACAATGAAGGCGCCCAAGACAGGCCCGGAGAAAGGGTCCCTGCCGGGCGTGCTGGCGGTGAAGCGGGTGAGAGCCGCTTCAGCTGCTTTGCTCACCGCTTGCTGTGCTCACCGCGAGCAGATGTGTGGAATGGAATGCTTCAGCAGTGGCGTGAAGGCCTCTGCTGGGCATGCTTATGGCAGGGGCCAGGGCGGGTGCGCAATGCACTGTGACCCGGGAGTTGCGAGCGGGTTGCAGCCACTGGCCACACGCAGTGGCTTTGATTGATGCATGCCATGGCATGGCGCCGCTTCCCACCTCTTTCCAGGTGGACGGCGTGCCAACCGCTTTCCCAGCGGATGAGGTGGCCCCTGAAGAGGACCTGCTGCAAGTGGTGTACGATGGGCGGCCGCTGCAAGTGCAGGCAAGCGTTTGTGCTACCCAGGCGTGGCCGGTTCTTTTGAGCACTAGGGTTTGCGAGCAGGGCTGGAAATGCTGCATTCGAGCCGTCTTGGCATGTCCGTCCCTACAGTCCGTGCAGTTAGCAGTGCCTGCCTCCCGTGCTGCTGCAGTGGGACTGCTTTGATGCTCTGTCTGCCCAGGTGGAGCAGAGTTAGATCGTGCTGCCTCGACAACCAGTCCCTTACCCCCTCCTGCCGCCGCCTGGCCCCTCATTTGCAGTGGGAGACCTTTGATGAGCTGCGTGCGCGGGTGGAGCGGGAGTGGAATGCGCTGCCCCCGTCAGCCGACGTGCTGTCGCCCTCGCTCCGGGCCAAGCGCGTGACGGTTGCAGAGCGGCTGGGGGTGCAAGGCCAGCTGCAGCAGTGACGGAGGAGCCGCCGCCTGCCGGGCCGCACCGCCGCCGGACAGGGCCCCATGCAGCCAACCAACCAACCTGACTGACCAACCGCTGCACTGCGACTGTTGTCACCCCTCTCGCCTTAGACTATGCATCCCTTGCCGTATTGCCGAGTTCCCTCATCTCTCCCCCTTCCTCGCGCCTATGCTTTTCGCCAACCGGACGCAGCCGCTGCGGTACCCAGTCCCTTTGTTTTGCCTCCCAATTGCCCCTGGTTTTCAAGCCCTTCTCCACCCATACCCTGTTCATTTCACTGTCTAGCCTGCTGGCCCCGCCATGACCCTATCATTGCGACCCATGCCTTCGGCCAACGGTGTGCAGCTGTCTTACACCTGTCATGTCTGGCTGCGATGAGTGCAACACATGTGATGCTTAGCAGTTGTGGCCTCTGTGGAAGGGCAAGGGTGGGAAGCAGTCATGAAGAAAGGGTGGGGCGGTCAGAGAAGTGGCGGCGGTCAGGGAAAAGAGGAAGTAAGGGGTTGCAGGAGAGTGCAGGCCGAGAGACGTGGTTGGTACAAGGGAGGGTGCTGCTGCCACAGCACAGGAGGCGTGCTCACGCACGCACAGGCGCCCGGGGGTCGCCGATGCCGCCCGCCGCTCCCCCCAGGTTCATTTGGGAGGCCAGCTGCGTGGCCAGGTCGGCAGCGCTGCCATCGGCACGGTCGATCTGCAGTTTCAAGGGGGTGGGGTTCAAGTGACATGTAAGAAACAGCCGGGCAGCAAGGCCTGCACTTCATGCGCCATCTTCCAGCCCGCCAGCCAGCAGCTGCTTCGGGGGCCTATAGCCAACAAGGCAGCAGCCACCAACACCACTGCGCAAGCAGCAGTGCCACTCACGTAGTCGCTCGACTCGGCGGCTGCATACTCCTCGCTGAGCGCCGCCACCACCTCGCGCGCGTCCTCGAATTCCGACAGGTCCGCCTCCAGCTTGCCGCCCAGGCCCTGGCGGTGGAACATGGGGAACTCCTGCAGGGAGGGCAGAACAGGGGCAGCATTGCATTGGAGGGCAGGCGAGGGGCAGCAGTGCGTTGGAGGGCAGAACAGGGGCAGCAGTGTGTTGGAGGGCAGGCGAGGGGCAGCAGTGCGTTGGAGGGCAGGCAAGGGGCAGAACTATGTTGGAGGGCGGGAAAGTGGGCTGGCAGCAGCGAGTTGACGGGGAGCTGACAGCAGGGCAGGGAGGGGCTGCGGCCCAGATTGTCAGCAGCGGAGCATGGGGCCCTCGCGCGAGCCAGGAAGAGGGGTTGGATGGAGGAAGAAGCGTTGCGCCCAAACAGCTTGTCAAACTGGGACAGCACGCACGGCAGCATGGAGCACACAGCACACTGGGGGCCTTTCCACTCTTCAGTGCTTGCCTTGTAGTTGTCCACAAACGCGTTGCGCTTGAACAGCTTGTCGAACTGGGACAGCGTGCGGTTGAACAGGTGCCGGATGGAGGTGTGGTTGGCCAGCATCAGGCCGCTGACGCGGTGGGCGGACCGCACGTAGGGGCTCTTGCGCGACAGCGCCACCTGCAGGGTAGGGACAAGAGACGGTGCGACAATTAAGGGTGCGCTGTGTATCAGCTGCAGCCGCCTCAGCAGCATGTCCAGTCTGCAAATGCACCGTGTGCTTGCCTGGATGGATGCGGGTCCCCAGTCAATGAAGTTGGCCAGCTTGCGCTCCCGGATGCGCATCAGGCTCTGGTGCAGCTGCGTGGGGTCGACGTCGCCCTGCAGCACGGGTGTGTTGCAACAGGTTTTTGGTCAGTTCGTTTGGCCAGGCAGCTGCAAGGGGACAGCGCAGCACGCAGCACGGCTTGATTGCTTAACGAGCAGAAAGCTGTACACAACTGCACGCCTGCACAATGTGAAGGATGGAGATGTGGTCGGGCTCTGATGCTCACGCTCTGGTGCTCACGCTCTGGTGCTCGCCAAACGCAACAGTGCTTGCACGCACTGCAGTAGCACTGCAGCACTTGCACGTGCTGGTGCCCTTGCCTGGATGATGTTGAGGATGGAGATGTGGCGCCATTGCCCTCCCGCCAAACCCGCCAAACCATACTGGTACATACAAATGACGCTGCCCTTGCCTGGATGATGTTGAGGATGGAGATGTAGCGCGACTTGTCGTAATCCTTGCTGCGCGCCCCCGCGCTGACCATCAGGTTCTTGGGCTGCGGGGCAGGGAAGGGCAGGATGATGCATGGGTTGGGTTGGAGAAAGCATCACGAGTGATTGGCAGCTTGAGAGAGGCCATCTGCGCTGGCCATCAAATTCAGGGGCTGTGGGGCAGAAAGGCAAGAGCAGGCGGTGCTGTTCGTCCTTATCAGCCGCTTGCGCAGCAACGCTACAAGCTGAGGACAGCAGGGCAAAGAGCACCGCTGCTGCACTGGCAGCCCGCAGCTCAAGACTCTCACTACCGCCCCCCCATGCACCTGCAGCAGGCGGCGCATGACGTCCAGCACTGTTGTCTTGCGCACGATGGAGGCCTGTGGCAATTTGTGGGTGCGTCAGTTGTTGCATAGTCAGCAGCAGAGAGAGAAAGAGCACGCAGCAGAGGTGAGCATGCGCAGCGGGGTGCCATCACGGCGTTAAAGCAGGGCTGCCGGGCATGCAAAGCAGCGAGACCCCTGTCGCCCACGGGCAGCGCACGGCACGCAGCTGCCTGCACCAGCCCACTTCCGCAGCACCCACGGCACTGCTCCGAGCAGCACCCTGCTCACCACAGCGGCAGACGCATCCCCCTCGGCGTCCAGCGTGAGGGGCGTGTAGCCTGCCATAAGGAAGTGGCACTGCAGAGCAAGGGCGCATCCTGGAACAACATGAGCCTTCAGCTGGCAGCGCGCAGAGTGCTCCTGAAGACGTAAGGTATCTGTCGCCATGCGGCAGCAGGCAGTGACCCCGCATTGCCCGGAGCAGCGGATATTTCCAGGTGACAGCAGCAGCAGGAGCACCGCGGCCCCGCACCTGGGGCACCGGGATGAGCGAGGCCAGCAGGCCCACCAGGTCGTTGTTCATGTATCCTGCAGGCCAAAGCACAGGCCAAGTAACAGTTGCTGGAGCGTGAAACCCTGTGCGGTGTGACTGGCGCAGGCAGTGCAGGCCGCCGTAACCCATACCGCAACTGCCTGTCGCGGGGAGCAAGAGCTATGCATGAGCAGCCTGCGGGCCCACCTGGGTAGCGCAGCGTGGCGGTGGAGGCGGCCATGACAGTCGACACCAGGGAGTTGACCTGCGGTGGGCCAGGCACTTGCGCTGCTTGAGTTTCCTTGCAGCTGGATTGACTTCCAGCTGTACTGCCTATCAGCTGTTGTGCCACGGCGTCTTGGGCTGCCATGACCACAGCACACCAGGGGGTGGGCCTGAGCTGGAGCGGCCGCCTGAGCTGGAGCGGCCGCCTGAGCTGGAGCGGCAGCACCCACCTGGGAGAAGGAGGGGTTGGCGATGTGCAGCCGCTCCGTGGCGATGCGGTTCAAGGCGGTGTTGTCCAGCACAACCACTGCAGGCATTTGTGGGGGAGGTGAACACGTGTGTCACCTACAGCAGAAGGGCTGCGAGCATCTGGGTGCGCAAACACACAGCTCAGCGCCAGGCAGTGTTGTCCAGGACCGCCGCTGCAAGCAGACTGCCTGAAAGAGGCCAGCAATGCCGTTGGCCACTTGCGTTGCACGGCAGCTGCGCCTAACCCCTACCCCCAGCCTCCCCGCAATCAAGCTTTAATTCGCCACACCCACCCGCATCTGCATTCAGCGTGAGCCGCTTGAGGGTGAGCAGCGAGTTGTAGGGCTGCACCACCACGTCTGAGCTCTCTGACTGGTTGGGAAACACGCTTTTAGACAGGACAAGGGGGCAGCAGCAGCGGTGAGCACAAGGAGAACAAAGAGCCGGGGCTGTGGGGCCTGCAACAGCATGTCGGAGCTCTCCACTTCACAGGCAGCGGAGTGCCGCAGAGTGCAATCGCTACCAGAAAGTGCGGCGGCCATGCGGCCAGCCTCTCACCACCATGCACGCTGTCTGCACAAGCGCAGTGGCGCCGTTCCAAGCTTGTGCGCAGGCAACAACCAGCGCATGCCCTCGTTCACGCAACACAGCTGAGCGCACCTGTACGTCTGCACCAGCTTCTTGGGATACCGGTCGTTCAACGCCTCCAGCAGCCTGGGTGTGGGTGGAGGGGTAACACAAGCAGTGCAGGAGCGAAGGTGAGAACAATAAGCGTGCCGATTTGAGCGGTGTCGCAGCACAATACTAGTCGAGCAACAAATACAGGGACAGCTATTGGCACAACCAGTTCCACCAAGCGCTCACCAGGAGCCCATGCCCGAGCCGGTACCGCCAGCAATGGAGTGGCACAGCGTGAAGCCCTCCAGGCTGTCGCTGTAGCCCACCTCGCGGTCTGTTGCAAGGGAGCAGGGCGGAGATGCATGTATGGTGAGATCTGAGCATGCTCAGCATGTTCCCCAGCGCCACCCGCCCGCTGTCCAGTCATCAACCACCACACACAAAACAGCCCTGCCCAACGCGGTGGGAGCAGCCCACCCACCAACCACGTCCAAGATGTCCTCACCTCCGGTCAGCCATACAATCCAGGAAAGCAGGGCCACACAGGCATAACACGAACCGCCAGCAATGCAAACTGCAGTAGGTAGGTTCCACGCACCAATCATGTCTAGGATGTCCTCCTGCACTCCCTCGCCCTGGTGGTAGCCGCTGGCCCAGTTGTTGCCTGCGGGCAGAGCAGCGTGTGCAAGCGGCCGTAGGAGGCGGGGGATAGGAATGCTGCACTGGGCCGCTTCGGGTCGGAGACTCAGCAGCCCCAGCACAGCTCCCTCCTCCCAGTCACACACCCCAACGTTGTCAAGAAACAGCGCAAACATCACAGCCTCGCCACTCAAAGGAACAGCGCAAGCAGCCTTGTCACAAGCAGCCACACAGCCAGCCAGGCCACCACATTGCAGTGCCCGCACAACGCCATGCCCGCACAACACAAACAGCAGTGCCCGCACATCGCCCGCCGCGCCCGCAGAACAGTGCCCACCTGCGCCGCCGCCGTGGTCGGACAGGAAGATGTTCTCAGGGTTGAACAGGTTGCGCACCTCGCTGTTCTGGATGCCGTTGATCACGCTGCAGCGGGGAAGGGTGTGGTGGCAGGCGCATGTGTCAACAGCAACGGCACGCCCAGCTGCTGCCGCGGATGTGAGAGCAGCGGCGTGCCCCTGACGCCGCAACTTGCCGCAAGCTGTCCCTGCCACCCGCCGGTAGCCTGGCTGCTGGACCTGGCGACTGCACCCATGCATGACAGCTGGAGTAGCCGCAACCGGCAGCAGGGCGTGGCGGCAGGAGCACAACATGGCAGCAGACACATTGGCAGCAGGCCAGTAGCTGCAGCAGCAGCAGCTGCTGCTGCTGCAGCGCTATCCACACAGGCGCACCGTGGCTCCAGGTCTATGAGGCAGGCACGGGGGATGTACCGCTCATCGTCCGCCTGCAGCAGGGCGAAGACAAATAACCATGGCGTGGTACATGCACCCCAACAACAGCAACAGTCAGCCAGGGAGTGTGCTCTTGCAAGGCAAGTTGGCGGCGAGAAACGCTGAGCGCGCCGCTGGACAGACTGCACAAGACAGCACAGCATACACATACGCAGGAGCCGACCAGCAAACCAGCGGTGGCAGCGGCAACGGCAGCAACAGCAGGGGCGAATCGGTGTGCATGCGTTACTAATGCGTTAATTTGCAGACCTGGTAGAAGAAGACGTCCTTGCGGTCGCCGGCGCCCCCCGCCGCCGCATACTCCTCCACAATGCCGTCATTGTTGATGCCGTGCTCGCTGCACAGCTTGCGCCAGAACTCCGTGCCGATCTGGGTGCGAGTTGGCAGCAGGTGAACGTGCACAGTGGGTTGGCGAGCAGTGCAGAGAGGGGGCAAGCAATGCCCGACAGCAGCGGCGACAGCAGCATAACACACGGCAGCCTCGCTCAAGCACAGTTCCCCGATGCACTGCTGCAGCAGGACTGCGCCCCTCCCCGCACCTGGTTTCCGCACTGGCCCACTTGGAGCGTCACAATTTCGCGCGGCATGGCTGCCCCCGCTGCGGCGTGCCGCCGCCGCCTGCCTGCCTGCTACTTTGTCAGCTGGCGCTGCGCCGCTCCTGCCCACAGCACTCGGTTGACTGCAATTGCAACAACAGATACAGGGACAAACTGTTGGGTGTAATGCGTCGGCAGCAGGCAGAACGGAGCACGCCGCGTGGCGCCGCCGCCCGGCTCCCGCCCACCCGCCGCCGGTTGAGGGCGGCCAGCACCAGAGGCGGCGCCGCGCGGTGCAGCGTCTGCTGATTTGTCCTGCTGCCCAATCAGGTGGCGTTGGGCGCCGCACTCGGCCCCAGCGCGCCAAGCGCTTGGTCGGGCGCCTGCTGGCTGAGCTCCCGCCCCAGCCGGCTTGCCTGAGCTACGCCACGCTGCGACAGCGCGCAATCGCGGCCACCAGCTGCCCGCTTGCGGCCCCCCTCGGCTGCCCGGCTCGGCGCGGTGTTTTGAAAGGGCGCCGCCTCGGCTCTGCTGCTCTGTGCAATGATGGCGCGCGGGGCAACGGCGATCAACCCCACAGCACACCGACATGGGCCCCTCCATGCTGCCCGCCGCCACTTGCCAAGTGCGGCCTCCCCAGGCCTGTGCGACACATTTACAAGTGATCACGACACTGCGGGACTCTGCAGGAGAGCGGACAGCCGCTGCCGCTGCTCCCAGACAGCTGCCGCCCCTCCACTATGCCCCTGCGGCAGCTTGCGCCGCGGGAGCCCTGCTGGGTGGCCAGGCCATGTGGAACAACGGCCCTCAGGCCGCCGGACAGCGCGCCGCCAGCCCAGCGGCGGCGGCACCGGCGGCGGCTGGCGGTGGCGGTGCAGGCAGGAGAGCTGCCCGTCGTCGACTGGACGCGATCCCAAGCGCAGCAGTGCCTGTTCATCGACAGGTGAGGGCAGCAGGATGTGCTTTAGGAGGCTGGCGCAATACAAGGCTGAAGGCAGAGCTGTTTCAGCAATGCGATGCGACGTGTGCTTGCGCCATGCACACCCCGCCACTGCCCGCCCATTCCCCTGCCGCCCAGATCCGACACAGTGCGGGGCCGCTTTGCGGCGGGCATGCTGGAACGCATTGTGTCGTGGCGCGGCTGCAGCCGCATCATTGTGGGGTACAGCTGTGGCCTGGAGGCCGCCCCCGGCAGCCGGCTGGAGTGGAGCACCCAGGTGGGTGCTGGACTGGGAGCTGCGCATGTGCTGGCTAATCTGCCAAAGGGATACGGAGTACAGGTGCAGGGCGCGCATGACGCAATGGAAGCTGCATGCGCTTCCCTGGGCTTTCTGTGAGCATGCCGTGCCGCCTCTCCTGCCCTGCCCAGGCTGCGCTCTTTGGTGTGGCGGCTGGCTGGCAGCTGCGCCCGCACCTCTTCACGGCGGCCAAGCAGCAGTTCGAGCCGGACGATGTGGACAAGTGAGCCTTGGGGCTGGGATGGGGGGCAGCATTTGCAGTGGGCAGCAGTTACAGTGCAGATTGCCAGCAGGTTCAGTGCACACGCAGTTGGGACAACCGCTGGTGGCGTGGCTGGCCGCCCAGCTTGCAGCTGTGCAAGCCCTGCAAGCAGCTGGGGCGGCACAGCGCACCGCATCTGCTGCTCCACAATTGCTCCGTCATCACACCCACGCCTTGCCCGGCCTCCTGCTCCCACCCCTGCTCAGGTTTGAACTGCTCATCTGCTTAGACTCATCCATCCAAGCCGAAGTGCTCAAGCAGCTGTCGGCGGAGCGGCCAGCCCACCCCGGCAGCTACACGCCCCGCATCTGCTGCTTAACCGACTTTCTGATGTACTGCCCAGACGATGTGCTGCTGCGGACCGGCACAACCGCCCTGCTGGACCGTCAGCTGCGGGGGGCGGTGCAGCTGGCGCTGCCCGCGCTGCGGCCCTCGGCAGCGCGCATAGCAGCGGCGGCAGCGGCAGCAGCGGAAACCAGCAGCGGCGGCGGCGGCGCGGCGACCAGCAGCGGCGAAGCGCTGCCTGCGGTAGCAGTGCCAGCCTACATGCTGCCCACTGGCATCCCTCGGCCGCCGCTCACAGCCGGCAGCTACGATGCTGACGGCGGAGAGTGCGACGATCCGGAAGGGTGCAGCCCAGACGAGCTGTGGGAGCGCATGGCGCTGCTCACAGCTGTGTGCTGTGCGGGGCTGGTGCAGTACCTGCTGGACCTCTACCCCCTGTCCGATGACACTGGGATGGACGACTGAGTTTTTGTTTGTGCGATGCTTGCCCTGCTTCATGGCATGGAAGCAGTTCATGGTCGGAACCGCAGCCGGCACCTGAGTGACTAACTGCCTGCGTTTTTCTGTGTACGTGTGTACGTTATGACCCTTCCGGCACTGACCCTTTCGGCACTGCTGTGTATCAAAGCGAGCGCGACCAACTGTTCGGTGTAGCCTTGTGTCGCATGTTGTTGTTGCTCTCCCCAGTGTACCACCACCGCCAATGTTGTACAGCAAAGATGTGTAAAGTGAATACCTGCAGTTGAAAAGCAGGACGCTGACCGCTGAGCACACTTTGACGGATGGCTGCGCGTAGCAAGTTGAAGCTGTGGGAAGGCCCGCATGAAGGCAGGCGGGTGCCGCTGGCCGCCGCCGCCGCATCACGGCCCCTTGCTTGCGTGCATCTCCACTGATCCTTCACGCCAAGCTTGCCTGCCGTCCAAGGCGCCCTGATGGCTCGTGGCCGCGCCCCAGCCGCCTGGCTGGCGGTGTTAGGGGTGCTCGTCTGTCTCCCCGCCCCCAGCTACGAGAGCAGGCGTCTTGCTGCCTCCCCAGACCCTTCAGCCGCCGTGCAGCAGGCCGAGACGTCGCCCCCGACGCCGTCGCCCCCCGCGCCGCTTGCTGCTTCCAGCACCACCCCTGCCGTGCCGCCGGCGGCAACACCTGCCTCCACCCCTCCTCCAAGCGTGAGCGCAGCACCGGCGCTGGCATCAGGGGCATCACTTCAGGGCTGGGTGGGCTAGGGTTGGAACGACTTGACACTGTCCACACACCAGGCGGCAGGCACGCCATGGCGGCAATGCTCTCCTTGCTTTCTATGCTTTGCTGCTCAGCACACGCCTGCTGAACAGCCGCTGGCAAACACTGTTCTGGCTTGCTCCCTTGCAGGGGGGATCCACAGACGGCACATCGACACGAGGCACCAGTGCTCGCACAGCTGCGTTGCCGGAGACGGCAGGGCCGCCGCCAGAGTGCTGGAAAAGTGCGCTCCCCATTATGGCATTGATTGCTGCAGCTGGGTCTCTAAAACAGAGTGATGCCAGAGCGAGGGTGCGTACTCTTCGCTGCCACCATCCACACCCTCACTGGCCCTCTCCTCCCTCACTGGCCCTTCCACGCCCTCCACCCTGCCGTGCCCCGCAGACGGCAAATGCGACTGCCTGGCAGCCCCCGGCTGCGCCATGGCCGACCCAACCGCCTGCCAGGACCTCCGCAGCTGCTCCGCAATCCAAGGCTTCCTGCAATCGTGCTGCTCGCAGTTTGACCTGCAGAGGGCCAACTGTGGGACATGCCCCTTCAACTTCTCCTCCAATGCACAGGCGGCTGTCCCGGTGAGAGAACTGCTGCATCGCTGCACCCATAGCTCATCAGCCTGCCTGCATGTTATGCGTTTGTGCATTGGCATGTGAGCTCAGCTGGCAGGCGCTGTGCCACATTGGAACACGGCACTGCCACATCATCTGCCTAGCAACGTGCCTGCGAGTCAAAACTCCTGGCACTCGAGGGCTGGCGCAAGGAGGGTCAATGCTGACAGAACCCCACGATTCCTGTTCAAACCGCATGTTTGCAGCTCACGCTGCCTGGACCCACCACCAGCTTGCAAGTGGCGCCCATTGGCGGGCAGGGCATTCCAATCACCGCACCAGTGCAGAGCGGCGGCAGCGGCGGCGGCGGCAGTGGCGGCGGCGCTAGCGGAGCAACAATCACCTCACCTGGTGGCAGCGCCAAAAGCACCTCACCTGGTGGCAGCGCCAGCAGTGGCAATGGTGTTCGCACTAGCGGCGGCGGCCAGTCTGCTGGGGTCATTGGCACCACGGGCCCAGCCATTGGTGGCACAGCCGGGTGAGGTGCATGTTGCATCCCTGTCAGTAGCATGCGCGCAGTTCTCCTCATCTCGTCCCGGCCACCCTTCTACTGCTGCAGCACGGGCGGAAGCCCTGCTGCCATCACCACCACCACACTCCTGCCGACCGGCTGCTTCGAGGACAATGCCACATGCGCTGCCTCGGTGTGCCAGCCGCGCTTCATGACCTGCGGCAGCCAGACCGCCTTCCGCTGCGCTGCCCTCAACTGTGACGGCACTTGTGTGGAGCAGTGCGTGGCCAACCCAGCAGACTGGGGGCCGATGTCATGCCCGGGTGAGGATGGGCGAACTGGAGCTGAATGCACGGTGTGCTATGCAGTAATGCGTTCAAATGGGTGCAGAGCGCAGTGCTTGCGCCTTGCATGCTGTTGACCAATGTGAGCCTGCACCACTCTTTCTTCTGACCGACTGGCTGCTCATGGCTGCAGACCTGCCTGGCGTCCCGACTGACAGCTGCATCCCATGCGCCACCAACAAGTGAGCCGCCGCTGAGCCACCCCACTCCTCGCTGCGCCCACAGCTCTGGTCTGCGAGGTGGACACGCCAGCTGCAGGCTGTGAAATGGCTGCAAACACCCCGCAACCCCGCCCCCACCCTCCGGTTGTGTGCCGCAGCTGCGCGCCCGGCACGTGGTGCAAGGCGTTTGAGGCGGTCAACGCCACCTGGTTCTGCTCCAACCCCTGCGCCTACACCTGCGAGCCGCAGGAGGTCTGAAGCGGTGCTGCGGAACTGCAGCCAACTCGGCCTGCAGGTATTCCGAGCCAGCGGCTCTTCCCGGCGTGCGTGGCAGCTGCCAGCAATGGCGACGGAGCCTGTGAACGTGTGTCGCTGTCGGGCTTACGTTTGTGAGACAAAAATAGTACTGCCTGCGTCATCCAGGAGTGATCCAGGGGCGTGGCTGCAGTCCAGGAGAGCTTTGGATCCACTTCCTGCCGCCGCCGGCGGCACAGCGGCAGCGCAGCCGGGCCTGCCGCCGCAGAGCAGGGCCCTCGCCATGCTACCGGGCATCTTATTCAAGCCTTGCGTGTGTATCTTACTGTAAAAGCAGCCCCCAGAGACCTCGCAGGCCCCAGGCGGCCATGCTGTCGACGGCGCGCCTGCAGGCGGCACGCCCGGTGCGAGCCG
>VIYQ01006501.1:0-37792 GCA_009928355.1 Chlorella sp. CH2018
TGGGCGGACGTGTTGTGGGGGTGGGCGGTGGACGATGGGGTGATGGGTGATGATTGGGTTGTACCAGCGAATGGCAAGAGCGTGCAGGGGTGAGACTTTGGGGGTTAACCAAACCAAGTCAGGCTGCAGTGCTGGTAAACCCTGCCCTCACAGCGCCACGTGTCCCGGAGCACTGCACTGCCACACGAAACCCACCACCGGCCGGCCACGCGCACCATCGGGTGACCAGACCGGCTGGCCGCAGCTGGAGTCATCTGGCAGCCCCGCCACGTGCTGCACCGAGCCAGCCTGGCAGTCCAGAACAAACAGGGTGGGCGGCTTCTTGCCTGCAGGGAGGGGGGCAAGGCGGGTACGGGGGGCCTGAGATGCACCATGTGGCGGCTGCACCAGCTGATATGCATGACAGCACATGGACAGGAGGAGTGGCATGCAGCATGGTCACGGTGACAAACTCAGCGGAACCCACACCAGCCCGCTCATCCGTTGGTTACAACAGCTCACCGGTGAACAGTTCGCCCCAATCGGGCGTCCACTCGCCCAGGCCGCGCCAACCCTTGGGTGCCGCCGCTCCCTCCGGCTTCTTGCCATCTGACCCCGCTGGCGCGCCGCACCACTCAGGGGTCTTGGTGGCAGGCGGAGCCTCGGCCACATAGGCCACCCGCGTCTCGTCAGGGGACCAGGCCGCACCTGTTGTGGGCAGACCATGGGTGGGAGCACAGTGGTGGTAAGTGCTGAGCGTTGAAGCACTCGATCACTGAGTGACCACCACAGCATGTGCTAGGTCACACGCCCATAGCTGCAACGCCACAGCACAACGGCAGCATGCAGCACTGCACGCACCCGTGCCAAACCAGCCGTCGTTGAAGACGCCTCCATGCAGCGACTTGGGCACATGCAGCTCGTGCAGGCAGCGGCTGCGGTCCCACACCTCCAGCACTGCGGCACAAATGGAAGGCCGGCAAGCAGAGGCATGTTGCCTAACAGTGCGGCTCAAGGGAGGCAGCGGCTGCAGTCCCATACCTCCAGCGCTGCGGTGGACAACAAGCAACTTTGTTGGATTCAATGGAACCGAGTTGCCCATGCAATCCATGGCACACACGTCCCTCAGCAGCCCCTCAACGATGAGCCTATTCTGTCTCCCCATCTCCCAACAAACAACGCCTCTTTGCGCACCCGCGCTGGCGTCGGTGCCGCCGGCGCGCACAACCAGGGCCCGCCGGCCCGAGGGCGAGGGCGCATACAGCAGCACTCCAGTCTGCTCCGCCGGCAGGCTGACATCCGGCTCCCCTGCCTCCAGCACAGCCTCGTTCAGCAGGAAGCTGGTGAGGTACTTGCGCTGCGCGTTGGCGGGCAGGTTGCGCTGCGACAGCTGCAGCGAGATGCGCACGCCGTCGTGGGTGGCGGCAGGGAACGCCCAGGCGCGGGTGGCGTTGGGCAGGCTGGAAAATGCTTCCAGCAGGCGCGCCTCCGCCTCCATGCCCTCCGGCTCCTGCGGATGTGGATAGCGATGGCATGAGATGGGTGCAGCAGGGAGGGAGGATGTGATTTGTGCCTGGCTGCGGCGAATGGGAGCAGCAGGGGAGCTAAGAAAGCAAGCACACGGCAGGTCTTGGTTTGCACGGCAAACAACCCCAAACCATCACAGCCTCACCTCCCGGGGCTTGGGAGGCACCGCAGTCGCCTGTGCATTGGCTGCCGACTGCGCCATGGCGCTTGGGGTGGTCGCAAAGGCGCGGCGAGCGACGGGAGGTGCGCTTGGACGGCACGCCCTGCAGGCAGCGGCAGCGGCGGCGGCAGTGGTGGGTGGGCGCGATCACCGCGATGGCAGCTACATTGGTCATGTGGGATTGCTGTTAACCCGCTGTGACCTGCACACACCTGGCGAGAGGCTGTGGGCGGTGCGCGACAGCAGGGAGCGCTGGGAGTAGGCGGTGGGCTTGCCCCGCGGCCGCCCTGAGCATTGATGCGATCGACAGCAGCCCTTGGGGAGGCCACGCGCCTCGGCTGAAGCCCTCGTGCATGAGCCGGCATTGATCGCCGGGCAAAGAGGAGGCACTGCTGATGGTCCGCGCAATCACAGCCTGACATAAGTGATCTGCGCCATTTGAGGACACCAGCTGCTCCAAAGAAGCGCTGCCGGCGCCAGTTGGCCCGCCACCCGCGCCTGCCGCCTCCTGACCGCCGCAGCGGGCCCAGGCACAGCTGCGACGAGCGTTGCTCGCGCCGAGCAGCAGGGCCGTGCGCCCGCAGACCGACCAGCGCCGACAGCGGCGGCAGGGCAGCGGTAGCGGCAGCCGACAGCCGGCCCACGCAGCGCTCCACCACTTGTTGCTTGCCTGCCAGCAGCCATGTCGGAGCTCAAGGCAGCGCTGGCGGCGCTGGCGGGCAAGAACGCTGCTGGCACGCCCATGTCTGAGGCCGCCACCACGCCCAAGCCGCTGACCCCGTCATCCCTCAATGCCCACCCGTCCTGGTGAGGGCAACAGGTTCCCTCCTTCAGGTTGTTTGCTGGTTCATCACACTGCCCGGGCTGCCGAAGCATGCCCGTCCCGCTACCTCCTGCCATCATTCATGAGTTGCTGCTGCCCAATGCCCGCTGCCCAGGTTTGTGCCGCCGCACCTGCTGCGCCTGCCGGCGGTGCGTTCGGCGGCATTTGCGGCGCACGACTGCTCGCGCGCGGCGTGTGCCAACCCGCAGGTGCGCTTGCTGCGCAAACTGGTGACTGCACTGCTCGCCGTATGTCCCTGCTGCCGCATGCAGCTGCAGCGCCAAAGCCGTGCTGCTCCGCCATGAATTCGCACACACCAGCAAGCCAGCGAGCCTCTACCCCTAAAATCTACGCAGCATGCCAACCGCATGCCCCTGTTGCCTTTGTCACCCCCTGTGCAGGACTTTGACTGCGTGTACCGCTACGGCCTGGCGCTGCAGGAGCTGGCAGGGCGGCTGGGCTCACAGCCCGCCGACCAGCTGTCCCTGCTGCACCAGGCAGCCGAGGTGTATCTGGAGGCGTCGAGGCTGACGGGGGACCGCCATGCCGCAGTGCTGTGTGAGTACAGGGGAGGCTGCGTTGTTGTGCACCTTATGAGAGGGTCCCCTCCCTTGTGCAGCACTTGCTGCTGGTACACATGCGCCTGGCGCCGAACGGGCTGGGTCGAGTTTTGGCCGTCGGGTTGAAAGGGTTGACAGCGGATGGATTCGTGCCTCGTTCCTCGCGCAGGGCTGCTGGCTGGCGTCGTTAGCCGCAGGTTCGCTGATGCGCGCCCCTGCCAACGGTTGCTCGTCTGCCCCCTGCTGCAGACAACTGGGCTGTGGCGCTCACAGACATTGCCCGCCTGGTGCGGGCGCAGCAGCCGGAGGAGGCGTACGAGTGCCTCACAGGCCAGTGAATTATGTGAATTTTCTGAATTGCCTGTTGCGATGCAAGTGGAGGCGGGCTGTGACAGCATGTTGGGTCATTGCATGGAGGGTGCCACCTGTGTGTGCAGCTGCTGTGCTTCCTCTGTGGCTCTGCCGTCACTGAGGCTGCCCACCTGCTTGCCTTGCGTGCCATGCTGCAGCTGCGGCTAACAAGTATGCACAGAGCTTGGCGGTGCAGCCAGATAATCCTCAGGCACGCTGCCGCTGGCATGTGCAACTGTTGGGCGCTGCTGCTGTCTTTGCCGTTCAGGCCTAACAGCCTGGTTGCCCTGCTGCTTTCCACCCTTGCGACCGTGCCCTTCAGTGCACCGCCACCCTGGCCTCAATCGCTTGCTCCTCCCCCTGCAGGCCTGCAACAACTGGGGGCTGGTGCTGCAGGACCTGTCCTCCTTGCGCCCCTCCGCTGAGCGGCCCGCTTACCTGCACCACTCGCTATCCAAGTTCCGGCGGGCGATCCGCCTGCGGCCCGACTTTGACCGTGCATGTGAGGCTTGTGCCGCATGCGACTGGCCATTGCAAATTGTGCGACAGCTGCAACCAGCCGCGCTGGCCTGCCAGTGAAGAGCGCTAGCTGTACCAACTGCAGCATGCTTTGGAGCACCTGCCGCTTCCCAACTCTCTGCCGTTCTCCGACTGGTCATTTCGACAACTCGCTGCCCATGCAGGCTATAACTTGGGCACGATTCTCTATGCACACGCCTGCGCGCTGCAAGAGGCGCTGCTGGCCAGCCAAGAGCAGGCAGAGGCAGCACAGCTAGCAGCAGCGGCCAGCGGCAGCGGTCGAGCGGGTAGCCAGCCGTTGAGCAGCCCCACAGCAGGCGCACGGGGCGGGAAGCAGCAGCTGGCTTCGGAGCGCGCGATACAGTCAACATTTGCGCATGCTGCACAGTGAGGGAGGGGGATTGAAGAGCTGTCAAGAAGCAGCACGGCAAGGGATGCTCTGCCTTCGGCTGATATGAGCGGGTTATAGCCATGCCTGTGCATCCATCTGGCCCTGCTGCACCCATTGCGGCCAATGGATGGAGAGCAGCCCTGCTGAGAAGCAGCCGCCACGCCTTCCCACATTGCCCTGCTGCCAGGTACATCTCACTTGCCTATGCCATGCAGCCCGGCAAGCAAGTGTATGCCGACTCCCTGTCAGCGGTGCAGCGCCTGCTGCCGCTGCCCTGGCTGCGCAGCGGCCCGTTGCTGGCGGTGCACCCGCAGACAGCCGGCACTCCGGGGGAGCAGTGGGTGACTTGCTGGTTTGGCCTGGACCACCACGGGCTGCAAGCTGTGCGGCCGCCGACGGCGTTTGCCGGGCAGCACGGCCTGCCCTCGGCGCCGCTGCCCATTGGATACGAGCTGGCAGATGTTGCGGATGCACGGCGGGTCAACGACCCCAGCCTGCCAGCGGGAACGGCCTTCTGGATAGGCCTGAACAGCCAGCCCAGGTGGGCGGGCAGCGGGGGGCAGCGTTCTGTGCCTGGCTGCATTGCAGGCGCTTGCTGCTGCAGTGTCACTGCCGCTCCTCTGGGTGGTCCCTTGGTGTGTGAGTTTCATTGCTTGCCCATTGCGCCGCATGCCCAATCCTGTTGCAATCCCACCCCTTGCGCATTGCCCGCAGGGGTGTGTACCTGGTGGCAGCAGATGAGGACGATGCGGAGGGCTGGGTGGACGGCATCCTGCTGCTGTGCCATTTGCGGCGCTCTGGGCGGCTGGGAGGCGTCAAGGCGGCGCTGGCTGTGCGATGAGCGGGAGATGCACTTGCCGCGGGCGGCTGGGCGCTAGGGCTGTAAACTTTGGGTTAATGGCTGGACCCCTCGGCGCAGCTTGACTTCTGTGCACGCGTGTAACGCACCGGGGCTTGTGTTGTAACCGAATGAACCTGGCTGCATTCCAGGCCGCAGCACAGGAGTCCTCTTGAGCCGAGTGCTGGCTGGGTTGGGGCCTTACTACCAAGGCGCTGCACAAGCAGCAGTGTGTACAAGGCACAGGCAGGGCGCGGAGGCTGCACGAGCAGCAGTGTGTGCAAGGCACAGGCAAGGTGCGGAGGCTGCACAAGCAGCAAAATGTGGCAGGCAGGGCGTGTTCATGTGTAAATGCTCCAATGCCGGAGTGCCAAACGCACTGTCGGCAGGGCGGAGGGAACAGTTCCGGTGCACTGGACGGGGGCAAAACTAACAGAACGACAGCCACAGGGCTCGCGTTGGGTGAGGTTGGACTGGGGGCGGGCGGGGCCGCCAAAGCGAGTGAGAGAAGACTTGAAAAGGGATGAGGAGAGGATGGGGGGATGGGGAAACACGCGCGCTCTCTATCACACACAGCTGTTGGCCTCTTTCTAGTCTCTCATTCACGCAATGAAAAATGGGCCAGCATGGGGCTAGAGAGATGGTGCCTGGGGTACCACGGCTGGCAGGGGTATCAGGGGTGTCGCACCCCTGGGGCATGGTACTTGGTGCAGGGTCTTGGGCGCGGCCAATGCAATCACGGGTGCCAGCTCATCGCCGCTTCTTGCGCTCCGCCACTGGTTCGGCTGCAGCTGCCGCGGCGGGCTCAGGTGCTACTGGGGCCTGCCTCTCCAACAGCTTCCTCTTGGCCCTGCAGAGTGCGTAGCGGCAAATATGTGATAGCATGAGCCTGCAGTTCCCCGCTGTTTACGGTCAGAGCTGCAGCGTGGGTTGCCCGCTGCATTTCCTGCCTGTGGTGAAGGCACAGCAGTTGGCGAGGCCGGGTGCAGCGGTTGGCGAGGCCGGGCGCAGCGGCTAGCGAGGCCGGGCTCAGCGGCAGCCATGGCGAGCAAGCACTGTCCACCTCTCTTTCCTGATTGAGCTGCTGCACGCACCTGGCGGCGCCCATGACGAGCAGGAATGCAGCCCAGTGCACCGCGTACAGCCCCAGATAAGAGACCCAGGCGTACGGCTTGTGTGCGTCTGCACCACAGGCGGGGAGGATGCGGGATATGGGGAGTTAGTGCACTCCTACAGCAACAGGCAGGCGGATGCGTGCAGTCCTGATGGCGTCAACGCAGCGAGGAGCAGCGCAGGCAGCAAACAGTGGCTGGCCATTGCTGGCAGGCTGCTACCGCAGCAGCGGCACTGGCTGCAACCCAGATTGCAGGGCACAACGCTAGTGCAGCAGGAGCAGCAGCACACCTAGGAAGCAGGCAGATGAAGCGCCAGCGGCAGCGGCAGCGGCAGCGACAGCGTGGCCAGGCACTGCGCCCCAGAAACCATCCAGCCAAATCCAACGGTGGCCGCACCTAGGAATGGATAGATGAAACGGCCGTTGCGGGCGTAGAACACGCCCGACCAGACGCCGTAGACGGAGCTCCACAGCGCCAGCCAGCCGGAGGAGTAGAAGGTGACTGAGGGGGAGCAGCAGGGCAGGCAGGCAGGTGAAGTGACTACGAGGCAGGCAGGTGAAGTGAAACCGCGGTGGTTCGAAAGTGCCACAGCGCCAGCCAGCCAGAGGAAAACAAGGCGATTTGTGGAAGGGGGCAGCAGCGCATCCGCGTGTTGGTTGCATCGTCGGCAGCGGGCAGGTGAGCCGCTCACAGCCGCAGCCTTGCAGGCCCAGCGCGATGGAAAGGGGCTGCTGCCCATTGGGCTGCCTCCTCACTGTCCATTGGGCCCGCCTTGTAACTGCCCCTCCCAATGTCTCACCTGGGATGCGGTTGAGCAGCAGCTCTCCCAGCATCATCGCTGCGTTCACGGCATGTTGCTGCATACCAAGGGTGGGAAGGGGAGGCCAGGGAGTAGTCGTCATTGGGAGGCAGGGCTCGGGGCTGCGGGCTGCGTGGCACAGCGGGGGGAGCAGAGGCAAGCGGCAGGCAGCGCGGCCAGCGGAATGCAGGTGCATGGGTTCGCAGCATGGTTGCAGCTGTGCAGGTGTGCAGTGCATGCAGGCCCCTGTCGCCGGTGCCCCTGCCACTGACATTATAGCTCTCAAAGCAGTACATCCGCTGCCGCCAGAACTGGATTCGAGCTGGGTCCTGGCTTGAGCTCAGCAACATGGGCACCAGCACGGCCCAGGTGAGGAAATCGAGGGCCAGTGACAGCTGCACATGTGGGCCAGGCGGGTGGGCAGGCGGGGTGGGTGCATGATGGGTGGTGTAGCTGTTTGGGTGGGCGGTAGTTGAGTGGTCGCATGGGTGGAGATGGACCGTGCATCCGAGGCCTGGGCAGCACGAATCCAGCAGCAGAGGGGTCAGTACAAGAACGAGAGAAGGAGCCCACGAACGTTGTAGCTCTCCCAGTTGTGGTGCACTGCGTGCCAGTAGGCCCTGCGAGCTGGGTCCTGCCCCCCGCTCTCCAGCAGGGGCACCAGCACCAGCCAGGTCATGGCATCCACCACCGCCGCCGCCTGCAGGGCTGAGCAGCACTGGCCGCCTATGGGAGGGCGACAGGCTCCCTAACGAGGGACACCAGCACTAGCCAGGTCAAGGCATCCACCACCGCCACCGCCTGCGGGACACTCAGCAGGCCGCTAGGGCATCATGAGGTGGCGCAGAGCTGCCACACGGTGCAGTGCTGAACATGATGCCGTGTGGCTAGCCATCATGGCACGCGTCGCTAGCAATTCGGCCGCCTCGCAAACTTGCTCTGCCTGGCACCAACACGCTCCCACTGCAGCAACACACCACAGCAGCTGCTGCCCCTCACCGGCGCCTCGATCGAAAATGTGGCGATGGCCGCGCGGTCTAACCAGTCTGCCGCATGCTGCTGCTCCGTGTCGGTGGGGCGGCCGCTGGCTGCTGCACGCCGCCGCTGCCACCCGCGTATGCTGGCTGCCGAGGCGAGTGCAAAGAAGAGGGTCAACATCCACCAGTTCCACACTGCAGGGGAGCGGAGAGAAACATTTCGATTTGTTTAACTTGTAATCAATTGCGTAAGAGAGGGTGAGCATCCACCAGTTCCACACTGCAGAGTAATGCGGCAAATAGCGAGGGGAGAGTGAGCATCGCCACGGCCAGCCACGGCCAGCCAGCTGCAAGCGCAGACAGGCGCCTCCCGAACCGGCTGCTGCGTCCCAGACCGCAGCCTCATTGTGCTGCGCGTGCTAGCCGGCCGGCAGCCACATTCCATGCTGTTGTGCATGGCAGCGGCTGGGCAAGCGACTGCCAGCCCGGCTTCCGAGCCACAAGCATGCAGGCACCTGCTTCGCCACATACCTGTGTAGAAGACAAACACATACGGCCCTTTGTCCAGCAGCTGGCCAATGCCGATGTAGAGGCCCCAAGCCAGCATGCACAGCCGGTAGGCCAGCAGCACATCAGGGGAGCCTGCCCGGGGATTGCAGGGGAGGTTATTGCTGGCAGAAGCTGGACCGGGCAAGGGTGATGGGCGGCCATGCATGCCACAGCATGAAAGCAGCTGCGCCCGATTCTGCCCCCTGCTCCGCAGCCGTCATCAGCGGTGGGCAGCTGCTTGCCAGCGCCCGGCTCCTGAGCGCAGCTCACCCACAAAGCTGGACGTCACATCTGCAGACTTGTACAGCTTGTGCACCTGGCGGTTGCTGCGGCCAGGCAGCAGGAGAGGCGCACGAGTCCGAAGGCCTTCGGCCCAGCAGCGGCGGCGGCGGCACCGCGGCGGCGGCACCCGACCCATTTCCCGTCCCTCTTCCGCGCGGCATGCCGCTCCGCCAGCGATCAGGCAGCACCCTCACGCCGCTGCTGGCGGCCCCTGGAGCCGCAACTCACGCTTCTCGCACAAAAATGCCCGCTTGCAGCCAGCCGCAGGTCTTCACCAGCACGACGGCTGCAGGGAGGCCCCCCGCAGTCATCGGTGCGATGGCTTAGAGCTGGGAGCACAGGGAGCGCCGACAGGACATACGCCCTCCTCGGCTGTCGTGTCTGCTGCCTGTTCACGCTCGTGAGGCCGGCACAGTTAAGCGGCAGCGTCTATTGACGCAAGTGGCGGGAGAGGGTGTAGGTAAGCTGCGCCCAATGGAGGACGCTCACGCCAAGCGGGCTTCTTTTGCCGGTGGCCCGGCTCTGCCGCCTGTAAACCGCTGTCGGGAACCTTTCGGGAACAAGAAACCCAACACCCTCTCCTGCAGAAAGCAGCCACTGCTGTACCGCACCCGCCGACCAACCATGGCGTTTCCGTCGCATCACCTTGAGCGACCCCAGCTGCAGCCGGGTCCTGTGCACACTTCTGCTAAAGGTGTGTGCAAGCAGCTCATACTATCATCCATGCTGCAGCCCAAGCGGCTGCCAGGTGGCTGCGCGGCAGTGCTTGTGCGTGCTCCCATCTCCTGCCTCTCGCGCCCCAACGCTGGCTGCTAACAGCAGGCGGAACTGGCATGCGCGACACAGGTGCATGGCACCTATTACTTTGTGCTAGCCATTCGTGCAAGTAAACAAGCTGGCGTGCTACTCAACGGACGGCCTGGGATCACTCTGCCGCTACCAGGTCCTCAGCTGGGTCTCGTGACAGGTCTGCGCCGCGCCACGCCTCGGTGTGCGGCATGCCGCTCGACAAGTTGTACAGCGGCTGCGGCAGGCCCAGGAGTGAGAGGGCGGGGGGAGGGCGCTTGCATGCCGCAAAACACACGGAAACCCAGCGGCTGTGCGGTGCCTCTCCTCGGCCCCGCAGATGCGTGTGCTGCCATCTCCACACACCACCCGCTCACCTGCACCCACGCCTCGCCCTCCAGCAGCTCCGATTCCAGCACGTGCCCTCCCAGCTGCTTGTTATCTGGAGGGGAAGAGAGCACAGGGGAAAACTGCCGCGTGTGCAGGGCTGGAGGGGCTGGACAAGCTGCCGCACGCACGAGCTCGAGCAAGCCATGGGCAGATGATGCGTGTCCAGCAACGGCAGCAGCGGGAGCAAGACAACAAGCCGACACTCGCTGGGAGCGCATCCGCTGCCAGGGAGTGGGAGCTGGGCAGGGTGAGGGAGGGGCCCACACAACGGGGGCGCCGGAAGCCAGATGAGCAGACTGATACAGCACAAAAGCAAGCCGGCACAAGCACCCAAGGCCTCACCCGCCAGGAAATGGAAGTGGAAGCCGGGCAGGGTGAGTGAGAAGCCCACAAAGCGCGGGCTCCAGAACCCAATCAGCGTGCCAGCTGTCTCCCCAATCTCAAACTCAGCCTGGTCCTCCGCCACGCGCCGCAGCGGCCTGAAGTGGGGGTAGCGGAAGCGTGGCAGCGGATGGGGAAGCATCGCCATCTTGCGGCCAACTGGTGGCCAACTGGCGGCTACTGGTAGCCGCGGTCGGCAAGCAAGGCTTGCGAGGGCGACCCAAGCCACACGAATCCAGTTTAAATCCAGGTGGAAGCAGCGGCGGGAGGGCCAGAAGCACAAGCACAGCAGGACAGCTGCCCACCTGTCCACCTGCTGCTTGCGCACCGACCGCAGCCTGAGGCGGCGGAAGCGGCCGTGCACCTGCGACACCGGAACGCTGATCAAGCGTTGGAGCCGCCTCAGCAAGCATGTGAGGCAGGCAAAGTGAAGCCATCAATGCGAGACAGCAGGAATGAGTGGGCATGTAAACAGGGACGGCATGAAGCACCAAGCGCCGATTGAGGTGCAGCGGCTGGGCGGCCAGAAGCCGGGGCCACTGGCTACGCCAGGTGGAGGTGACAAGCATCGTCCACAGTGCAGGAGCCAAGCCTCGTTGCTGTTCAACCAACTGCATCGCACCCGCATGGCGTAGAAGATGTTGCCGCTCGGTAGGCAGCCCTCCAGCTGGCTGCACAGGCTGGCGTGCTGCAGCGGCCCGCTGGCCTGCAGGCACGCGAGCAGGGGGTGCCAGCAGGGTGTGGTATGCGGCGACAAAAGCCATTGCAGCGCCTCCTGTGGGAGGCTCTCCAGGAGGCCCATCAACCCCCAGCCAGGGAAACACCAAGGCTGAGCGCCAGGGCAGCAGGCTGGGGCAGGACGGCCTGCACTGCGCGCACCCAGCAGCTACAATATGTCACCGTGCCTTGATAAAGGAATGCAGCAACGAAGCAATCGCTCACCGGCATCTCCAGCTGCACTTGCTGCGCCTTCTCCGGCCTCCAGAACGTCAGCGACATGAAGGGCGTCTGCAGTGGTAGGGGACGGTTGCGGGCACCGGTCCGGTTCGGGGCACCGGTGCGGGCATGCGCACGCGGCGCTGGCGGACAAACAGTTGTAGCACGAGTGCCGGCACCTCCCTCGCTCATTGCGGTGTGCCAGTGGCTGCCGCCCATGGGAAGCACCCACCTTCTCCTCGGGCCCCACCACCCGGCACGCGCCCGAGGCGGCCTGCTGGTAGACCATCCCATCCAGCACCACCAGCTCTCCGTCCAGCTTGTTGAGCGTACCTACACAGATGAGAAAGTAGGGGCAGCAGCAGGGGAGGCTGTGCAGCGCCATGAGGAGCCCCGGCACGAGACCCCTCTCCCCACCCTTCCCTCCACCTGCTGTGCACCCCTTATCCACCCTTCCCTCCACCTACTGTGCACCCTTTCCCCACCCTTCCATCCATCTGCTGTGCACCCTTCTCTCCACCTGCTGTGCAAGCTCGCACCTAGCCCAAAGTCGCCGTGCCGCAGCGCCTGGCCCACCGTGGTTTCATCGGTGAGCAGCCCCTCCACCAGGCTGATGATCTGCACGTTAAGGTGTGTAAGCGGCTTACAGCGCATCGAATGACAGTAACTGCTGAATGGTTGTGTTGCCTGAGCAGCAGGGTAGTGTTGTTGTGTGTGACCAGCCTGCACAAGGTGGGCCACCTTCGACTGCCGACAGCAGCACCACCGCCGTTCCCGCTTACCGGCGCAGATAGGTACATGGCAGCCGATTCCGAGCGATAGAGCGCGTCTGTGGCAGCAGCACCAGATGCGCTGCCATCTGCCGCGCCGCCACTCGCGCCGCTGCTGCCGTGCCGGTAGAGGGACACTCTGCCGGAGCGGTCCAGCGCCAGTGAGGTGGTGAGATGCAGCGCCTCGCTGTTGCGCCGATGCAGTAAGCGGGGGCTGCCGGACGACGGCTGCGCATGCCGGGGCAGGGACGAGTTTGGCGGATCGGCGGAAGCAGCAAGCGGCGGCAAGCTAGGGTTGTGGCGCAGCTGGCTCCAGCGCACGCCAATCGAGCTCTCCTGTGACGACAGAGCCCCCCTGGCGGGTGGAGCAGCGCCCATCTGCTCGGAAAGACGGACGCCCACCTGCTCGGGGTGCCGTGCCGGTGCTAGGGCTGCGCGGAGCTGACACTCAACGATGTCTTCCACGGTGTGATTTGAGGCCACCGCCAGCACCCGCAGCTGCTCTGCCAGGTCGGGCGGCAGCCGAAGTGTCAGTTCCGTGCCTGCCATGACGATCCACGATGCCCGAAGACAAGCGGTGGTCCAGGCCCAGCGATCTACCCACGGGGCAGGCTGCAAGGGGGCTGCATGCCCATCTGGCGGCGCCGGCGGAATGCCCGCAGCGCGTATATGCGCTGGCTTCGGGAACAAGCTGCGCTCAAGCCAGTTTCAGTGGACCAGTTACTTCGCCTGGCAGCTTTTGCGATGTGCTGAACGGTTTACATGTGCTTTGTGCAGCCCAAGCCAGGGCATCCCCTCATCCCAGCTACCGCTGCGCATGGCCCGCGCCGCCCTCCACATAGCCCTGCAGCGACAGCTCCAGCTGGTGCGCCTTGCGCCATGCGCACTGCTCCTCCTGCGGCCGGCCAGGGCATTACGCAGCAGTGGCTGTTGGTGAGCCGGGCATGCCGGTGGACAGCTGCCGCACGACAGGGGAAGGCTCTTCCCTTGCATCCGGGCAGTGCACACAACATCGGACAACCATGGCGGCCATTTGTTGTAATGGGCAGCGGCTGCTGCTGTGGCCCCACCAACACTTCCCACGCACCAGGTAGCCGCTAAAGAAGGCATTGAAAGGCTCCGATCGGCAGTGCACCTCATCAAGGTACTGCTTGGATGTGTAGCTGCGGAGGGGCGTGCAATGCAATGCGTGTGGGGCCTGCTGCGGCAGATGCAACTGATGGCTGGGACTGGCACCATGCCAGCCATGACAGCACAGGCGCACTGGGATGCGGGGCAGGACCTGTCAGCCTGACACCGCACAACCGGCAAGGACACGCAAACGGCAACAGGGGCGGGGCGGGCAAGAGCGCGCTTCCCGACACCAACAGCCGCACCGCTCCAAAATGAGACATTTTAGTGGGTCGCTGTCCGACTGCAACCACTGGTATGTGATCGTGCCCTCCTCAGTGGCCCGCACGTGCTCCGCAAGTGGACGGAAGGCTGCCAGCAGCTGCGGAGGGCCCAGGCGGCCAAGGGGCAATGAGCGGCGGCAGGGGGAGCAGCGGCAGCGGCGCAGTGGCTCAGGCTTGCGGCGGCAGGGAACTGAGGCTGAAATGAGGTATCGCCAAGTCACCTCGTCGCGATCTCCTTCCGTCTGGAAGCCCAGGTGCACCGTGAGCACGTAGGTGCCACTCATTTCGCTGGAGGCGGCCCGCACAGTCCTCTGCTAGTTGCGAGCGTGGCACCCACGGCTTGTAGATGTAGGATCAATGCGCTTACGACCGTCCGCTGCTCGCCCACTGTGCTGCGCCCAGCGCCGCAGCGACAGCCGCTGCACGCCTTCCGTGCTCATTGGCCTGGGGCGTGGCAAGCCAGACCTTGGTGGCTTAACAAACAGAATCCCACATCAAGATTTTCATGTTGAATCAAGTGCTCTCTCTCATCCCCGCCGCTGCTCGCCAGAGCTGCCTGCCGCCCCCCCATCTGCCACTGCACCCGCTGCTGCCGCGTCCGCTGCTGCCTCTTCATCCAGCTGAGCAAAGATGTCCTCCAGCTCTTGCTGCATAAGCGTGACGGAGAGGCAAGGAGAAGACATCAGATGATGTGCAGCATAGAAGGCAGCGAGGGGGTCCATGTGCAAGCACAGCAGGCTGGCTGCACAGGCCAAGCCTTGGCAGGCAGCCATCGGACGACACACCAGGCCGCCAGCCAACACTGCATGGGCACCACTTCCCAGCACCGAGCATACTGCCACGAGAGAGGTGGCCCTCGCCTGCCCACCTGCTGAGCGGTGGGCGCATCGCGGCGGAACACCAGGTGTGGCGCGTTGCGCGCCCGCAGCGCTTTGGCCACTTCAGACCGCAGCCTGGGGGCCCTGCTCGGGAAACAGGGGGGGAGGCGGCGCAGCAGCAAACCGTCGGCAGCAGCAGCGCAGAGCTGCAGATGCCCAGTACAGCTTAGCAGACGCTGAGCTGCATGCCACAACGCAGCGGGCAGCATATCCGCTGACACGGCGTGACCATCCAGGGGCCGCACATGCGCGCCAGCTCCCGTGGAAGAGGTGCCGCCGCGCCCTGCCCCAGAGCACGAGCGCAAACATTGGAGGGCCACAAACGGCTCACATGCGCGCCAGCTCCTGCTCGAGGGGTGCCGCCGCGGCCTGGCCCAGGATAGAGTCCCATTGGATGAAGGCCTTCAAGTGGTCGGGGGACATGCGCACCTCCTGTATGGCAGTGGAAGGCATTGAGGCATTTTAACAGCCGCACACCTGCTGAGCACCGCAATGCATGCATGCATGCTGTGAGAACGAGGCGGGCGCAGCTGCCTGCACGGCATGTGCAGAGCAGCCACAAACCAAACACCGGCAAGCGCACCTTGACGGCGAAGCCCAGGTGCGTCACCAGCGCCTCCCTCAGCTGCGCATTGTGCAGCAGCGCCGTTTCCAGCGCATTCTGTACACGTGATGCGACTGCGGGGCAGGGGGCATGCGGCAGCAGAGGTGGGTGGGTGAATGAGTGCCTGAGCTATGACAAATGAGAATTGTGAAACGTGGGCACGGGCTTGGCTGCATTGCCCACAGCTGAGCAGTTAAGGGCGCCTTGCGGCTGCCACACCAGGTGCCACTCACAGCGCTCCTGCTGCCGGGTGGCTGGCCACACCATCTCGGTTGCCGACCTGCGATGGGAGCGAGGGGACATCCACAGTTGACACACAGCAGGGCGCCAACCAGGCAGGGCAGGGACACGGCAGCACGAACAAGACAGTGGTGGCACCAGCTCCGATGATGGCCACCGCTGTGCTCAAAGGTTCAGTACACGGGCAGCATACGCACCGGTGCTTTGGGTTCACTGCCGTCCACTCATCATCCCATTGGTCGCGACCACTGCTGCTGCCGCTGCCGCTGCTGCTGCCGCTGCCTGCGGCTGCAAACCCCCGGCTGCCCAGCAGCGAGCTGCTGCATGCTGGCAGGAAGCCGCGCAAGCTGGTGAGCTGCTGCAGTAGGGGCCGCAGCGCTGGAGAGAGCGACATGCTGCTGCAGTGGCAATCTCCAGTGGGGCCTGCAGGCAGCGGCGGCGGCGGCGGCGGCAGTCGGGGGGCCAGCGGCGATGGCCGATCCAGAGTGGCATGAGCGTTGCCGCTGGTCCAGTAAACCAGTGCGCGACCGCAGAAGCACAACCGGTCGCCGCTGCGAGCGGCGCAGCGGGGGCTCCCCCGCCTGCACTCACCTGGCCGTCTCTGCACTGGTGGCGGATGGGAGGCCGATGCGAAGTGCGGCTGGCATGCCTGCACCGCTGTGTGTGACCATCGTCCCTGCCACCGCTGCTGCCACCGCGCTGCGTGCGAGCAGGGAGGCGCCAGCACCACTTTGTCATGCCATCGTTTGTTACAGGTCAGTCCCAGGGTGAAGTGAAGGCGCAGGAAAGCACTTGAGGTGACTACATGAGGACGAAGGGGCGCGGTTGGCAAAAAGCACGAGGAAAAAAGCACAGTGGGGGGATGGAGCACCAGACGGAAGAGCATTATTCGTGGGCAGGAGACAGGAATTCGGACAGTTCGCTAGTGGGTATCATCAGGCGTGGATGGCATTCGGGGGGTCGTGGGTTGGCGAGGGGTATTCATGCAAGAGGTGACGGGGCGCAGGACTGGTGCGGCCGCCATTGGAGGCATCGCATTGGCGGCGGCTGCACGCCCCGCTGTGTCCTGCGGCTCAGCTCACCGGCCAGCAGGCTCAGGCAGCGCGGTGGATGAACACTGCAGCAGTGCATAGGGGTGGGAAGCGGCAGAGTAATCATGCAGGCAGGCAGCAGCAGGATGGGAGACTGAGAGCAGCCCACCACGGGGGGCGATTCCCGCTCAACGGCTGCCACCCCAAGCCAGCAGCACAGCTTGCGCATGCCTCACAAACCAGGTCGGTGCGCACCAGTGCAGGGCGCGTGGTGGGCAACATAGTCGGACACAGAGCCCAGGCCCACGAGGCCCTGCAGCGTGCAGGCGTAAGCAACATACGGGTCGGACCGGCAGGACAATTCAGCGGCGCCGCGCATGAGTGCACAGGGGCGCTCAAGGGTCAGGCCCCTTGCGCCCCTCAGCAGGCGGATGCAGGCTAGCAGAGCAGAGCCGATTCTGGCTATGCAGTGCTGGATGAAAGCCATGTTTCTGAAAGTCACGCCGCTCAGCTGAGCATGCAGCGGAGCTGAGCAGCGCTGGTGAGCTTGTTGCTCAGCCGCACTCACCAGCACGCGGCGGCGGAAGGCGCCCAGGCCGCGGCTGCCAATCACCACGGCGTCGGCGTTGGCCTTGGCGGCATAGTCGGAGATGGTGCGGCCCACGTCCTGGGCTGCAGATGGCAGGGGGAGGGCGGCGAGGAGGAGGGAATGAGAGGCGAGCAGGGCACGGCATGCTCTTATGCTTGGAGGGTACCCAGCGGCGGCCGCCAGGGCACCGCATGTGCCACCCACAGTCATCCCAGCACACCACCCGCTCGACTCCAGGCGAAACAAACACCGCCACTCACAGGTGGCCGTGTTGGCGGGCAGGGGCACCAGCTTGACCTGCGCCGGCTTGACGCCGTTGGAGGCCAGCAGGTCGTCGCGCAGCTTAGTCAGGAACGCCTGGGCAAGGGGGTGGCAGGTGGGAAGGGAATAGCAGGTAGGAAGGAAGGTGTCGGCATGCCCGCAGGCATGAGTAGAGTGGATGGCGTGCGAGCAGGCCGTCGCGCAGCTTGGTGGTGAGGCTTGGAAGCAGGCGGGGAAACTGAAAGTGTGGCGCGGCTGCGGCAGAAACACAGCGCACAAGCACGGGCCTGCCAGGCAGCAGCCCCCGGGACCGCCCTCACCTTGCTGCTGGCCAGGGCGGCAGCGTCGGGCTCCGCCTGGAGTCGGAACGCAGAAAATGCAGGCTTGTTAGCAGGGTGGCATATGTGTCATAGCACTACAGTCTCTGTCTGAAGCCCCGACACCATGGCAGACCGTGCCATTGAAGGCGCTACGGCTGCATGGTGCGCGGCGCAAGGCGGCGGGGCGGGAGGACAGGCGGCCAGCGCATGGCGGGCAGCTGGTGCACCTGTGTGTTGGCATAGATGCCGCCCTCGCCGGTGTTCTCGGCTGCCTGGCTAGCCAGAGAGGTGTCCAGCACCTGGCGTGGGCGGAGGGGTTGTAAGAAACGCCGTTCAGGCCAGATTGCGAGGTGGGTGCACCGAGGCGCCGGCGCCAGACAATGCACATGGGCAGGCTCGTACATGCAGGCGCCGCCCTCACCTGCACCAGGTGCACCTCCTGGCCCTTGGTCAGGAAGGTCTTGGCCGCCCACGAGACGGTGTCGGCTGCAGGCGGGGCAGCGGAAGGGGCGGGGAGGTGGGCAGTGAGCGCGCCAGCGAGCGGCGCCGACGGCGGCAAGCCGCCGCCGCCGCGTGCCGCACCCTGCGGGCTGGCACCCCTCCGGGCTTCCTCATACATGCGGGGTCCCGATCCGGCCGCAAGTGCGGCCTGAAGCAGCGGGCGTGCGCCGCGGCAAACCCCGCCCGCCCGGAGCTGCCTCCCGGCCTTGCCCCGCGCTCTGAATACGCTGCAAAGCACCACAGGTACCTGAGATCGACGAGTCGTCGACCGCCAACACCACCCGCTCGCTAGGTGCGGCGGCAGCAGACGCAGTGTTGCCCATGGCTGGAGAGCAGATGTGGAGGTGATCAGGGAGAAAGGTGGGGTTTGACAGCCAGGAAGCTGCGCAACAGACCTTGAGCGGCGCTCCGCGTGCAGCGCGCTGCGTCCGCATGGGCTGGTTTGCAATACCGCGTCAAATAGATGGCCTCTCCGTGGGACACCGCCTGGCACTGGTCTGTAGGCACAAGTTGGTGGAACACCAGCAGGCTAGTAGTAGGCCTGCTACATGAAGGCGTCGCACCCCAGGCTGCTGCTCAAGACGGGCGGCGGCGGCGCTCCGAATCCCGCCCCGGCCCGCCGCAAATCGGAGCAAAGATCCTGAGCTGGACGGGAGGTTGCCGGGCCTCGTCTTGAGCTTGTGTGGAAATCATGCAGGCAGGAGACGTTTAGAGCACGCCTGCAGTGAAAGGGCAGCGAGTACCAACGGCAATGGTGCCATTGCCAGCATGACGGCATGCTGCCGCCGCTGCCGCCGCCGCCACTGCTGCCGCCACTGCCCGGCCGCCACGCTTGCGCTTGCGTTGACCGCCAGCCGACTTACGAGCCTTTGATTGCTCGACCGCCTGTTCATCGGCCTGCCTGGCCTGAGAGAAGGCGGGTAGCCGAGAGGGTTCTTGACACTTCAAGAAGCCGCCCGCCTGTAAGGCTCCCGCGGCGTGCTTTCAGATCAGCGCGCTCCGCAAACCAACTCCAGCTACCCGCTTGCAGCGCAGCTGGCCCCAGAGCAGACGCCGCCGCCTCGCCGCCGCTCGCCGCCGCTCCTGGGCGAGTGGGCATGACCGCCGGCTGCGGCGATATTGTCAAGCTCAACGTGGGCGGCAGGCAAGCCAGGAACTTGTTGTCTGCGCTTTCGATTCCTCGGGCCTTGCATGGTAGAGCTGCTGCCACCGCTGCCGCTGCTGCCGCCCCGTCGCCCTCTGCCAAGCACGTGCGTGGGCCCTCACTTCCCTCCTCCGCTGCCTGCCGGGCAGGCTGTTTGTCACCACCCGCACCACGCTGACAACCTTTCCACACTCCATGCTGGCGGGCATGTTCCGGGGAGACCTGCCGGCTGGAGCTCTGTTTGAAGGCGGCATCTTCATTGACAGGCGAGGCCCGCTGGTGTTCTGTGCTGTTGGGGCTGGCACCGCCACAAGCGCCAACAATCCTGCCGCTGGTGCTGACTGACCATCCTGGCAGGGTATGCCAGGATGGCATACCCTGGCTGCTGTAGCAGGTTGCTGTGCGTGCATAACCCTGCACTTGTTTGCCACTACCTTCGTCACTTATTCACTGCCTTTGGTCACTTCCTCCAGGGACCCAAGCTGGTTCCCCCTCATTCTCACCTTTCTGCGCGATGGGCGGGTGGCGCTGCCGGAGAGCGCACTGGAGCGGGCAGCGCTGCGGCAGGAGGCGGAATTCTATGCTCTGGCAGAGCTGGTGGCGGCCATAGACGATGCCGAGGCGGCAGCCGCTGACGCGGCAGCAGCGGCGGCAGCAGACCAGGCGCGGCAGGTAGGCAGCTGGCTAGTCAAGCAGTCAGGGTTGCTGCTGGGGCCTGTGTGTTTGCCACATGCAGCGGCGCCTGGTTGCACGGGTGCGGCGGCTTTCCGTTGACCACTTGAAACCCACTTGAGATGCGGGCGAGCTGTGCCGTTTCCAGCTGTGGTGTGTGCCTGTTTTGTGGCCGAGCAACACCCCTTGCTTGCCTCCCGGTAACCCCCCGTGTGTGCAGGCGGAGGGGGCACGCGCGCGGGACTACATAGCCATCCACCGAGCAGAGCTGCTGAAAACCATTGGCAAGGTGGTGGAGCGGGAGCAGGTGCGTGTGATGTTGGTTGCTGCTGTTAATTGCATGCTGTGATTGCTGCCGCATGCCAAGGGCTTTGCTGACCAAATGTGCAGCCAACCCCGACGCCTAAGTAGGCTGTGTGCTGGCTCAAGTCTCACAAGGCGCCGTCTACGCGGTGTGCTAGCTGTTTGGCCCCCACCAACCTCTGGCAGCCAGTTTCACGCACCTGCTGCTGCCTGCTGCTTCTCCTTTCTTCTTAACCACAGGCAGCCATCCAGGCGGCGCGAGACAGCCAGGAGGCGTCAGCTGCGGCGCGGCGGCATGTGCTGGAGCAGATAGCGGGGCTGCAGGGAGCGCTGGCCGACCCAGCGGACGTGGACCAGCTGCGCATGCAGGTGGGGGGAATGCTCAAGTGCTTGGTGAGGGGAACACCCACCAATGCATGGATCGATCATCAGCTTGCATCAGATTGGCGGGCCGATGGTACTGATGCGGGCAGCACTGGCGCACCGGCAGAAGTTGAAGCCGGGCGGCCGAGGGTGGCAATGCTGCTGCTGCTGCTGCACTGACACTCCCGCCCCCTTCCTCCCTTGCAACCATGCTGCCTTGCAGCGCATGCGGCTGGAGGCCGAGGCGGGGCGGCTCAAAACGGCCATGGATGAGGCGGCGCAAGTGCTGCGGCTGGGGGAGCAGCGGCTGCGCCACGCCCAGCTGGCACAGCTGATTGCACTGGGCGCCGACATGCAGGCAGCTGAGGTGCAGCTGGCGGCGCTGCGGCCGGGGCGATGAGGCTGCCTGCCGGCCTGGGTCTGGCCACGCTGATGGATTTGCAAGTGCAGCGGGTGATGCTTGAGTTGCATGCACAAACGAATGGCAGAGAGCATGTTCAGCCCCATGTATCGTCCTGAGCAGACCTGCAGCTGCACTGTGGGCGTGTTTCAAAAGTCATAGGCGACATGCGCAGAGTGAGCCCATGGGCACCCACGCTTTGGACAAAGGGAATGCGGACACTTGGGCTGATGTGCCCAAGCAAAAGCAACTGGACCCGGGGGAGTCAGAGTGCGCGCACAGGCGGACAGAAAGACTGTGGTCAACTGGTCAACTGCATGAACAGAGCAGGAGGCAGACGGCTGCTGGCCTCGCCAGGATGAGGCGGCAGCAGCAACGCCCCCAGCTGGGCGACCCGTGGTCGCACGACAGCCAGCAGCACACTGGCGCGAATCAAGCTCTGCAACCAATGCACGATGCACCTTCCAGCCAGGCAGGCAGGCAGGCGGCCTGTCAGGGGTCCCTCACGGGTGCGCCGGCAGGCCGCTGGGGTGGTGCGCCGGGTGGAAGCGCGACTTGCCCGCTGCCGCTGCTGCCGCCGCCGTGGCTGCCGCAGATGCCAGCTCCTCCCCGCTGTAGACGTGGCTCAGCTGTGCGGTGGATTTGCTGATGGGCATGCCTGCACAGCGCCGGGAGGACAGGGAAAGCGGGTGTGTTCCTAGCCAGCTTTCGGACAGCCGGTCAGTCGGAGTCGAGGCAGCTTGAGAGGTTGTGATGGCGGGCAACCTGACTGCCCTGTACCACAGTACAGGTGAGGTGGGGTGGCGCGCACCAGCAGCGGCACCAATAGCGGTGCAGCGGCCGCGGGGCAGGCAGCCGAGCAGAGGCCAGATGGCATGCAGCTGAGTAGCGGCAGCAGCAGCAGCGGCGGCAGCAGCAGCGGCGGCTTGGCAGCAGCGGCGGCAGCAGCATTGCCAGCTTGGCAGCAGCGGCAGCGTACCCGCGGTCCGGGTGGTGCGGCCCATTGGCACAAACATGCGGGTGGAGATGTACCTGCATGCAAGGCCAGTGTTTTTTGTTTGTTTGTTTGTTGCTTGTCACGTGGGGCATGCAGACTCGGCTGCGTGGGAAGCAGGGGCTGCCGACCGCCTTGCTACTGAACGCCAAGCCCTGTTACTCGTGTTCGGCAGCATCCATCCCTGTTGCAGTTACTCACTCGTGCCAGTCCTCGGGTGCATTGACCAGTTCGGACACTCCACAGTCAAAGGCGGCCTTGGCCACCGCCGCAGCCACCTGTGTGCCAGGAGATGGGGCGGAGTGAGTGCGTGAGCGTTGGTGATTTGGTACGTCACGTGTCGGGGAGAGTGGGCGGCAGTGGGGGCGCGGCAGCTCAGCGGCAGCATGCAGATGCTGCAGCACCCTTTGCAGGACAGAGCGCAGCCGGAAGGTTTCCACAGCACATGCCTTGCCCCAAAGCGCCAATAATACTCAGCCGCCCACCTTGCAGGACACGGCGCGCAGCTGCGTGATCTCCGGATACATCTCCTTGCGCCCAAGCTGCTCCTCGCTCACTGCATCCGCCAGCGCCTGCATGTGGGGAAAACAGCAGGTGTTTGGCTAAATTCGTGCAGCAGAGCAGCTGACGCTGTTCCGCGCAAAGCTTCTACAGCGTGCAACGGTGCAGCGGCGCACCCAAGCAACACAGGCAGCTCACTCCCACCCACCTGGCTGGCCGCCACAAACATTTGGTCGGTGACCTTGGTTGCCTTTGCCATGACCGAACCAAAGCCCACGCCTGCAGGCAAGCGGGGAGGACAGGCACAGGTTGCTCAACTCCATGCTAACGGTTTTGCATTGGCAACGGCTGGAAACGACAGCACCCAAAAAGGAACGCAACGGCAGCTCGGAGGCAGGGTGGGCGGTGCACTGGGTGCACACCCCAGCGGAACAAGCCCGCAGCGTGCAACGTGCCAGCAAACCCGCCCGACAGCAGCACAGCAGGGGCAAAGGGGGAACACAGCACAGCGTGGGCCTCGCCTGGGAAGATGAACACGTTGTTGGCTGCGGCACACAGTGGGCAGGCAGTGAGGCAGTGAGGCAGAGGGGAGAGCGAGTGCCTGGTGTGCATGGGAGCGGCTGGCCGCATGACGGCCCAACCCGCCGTTGCTGCCGCTGCCACCACTAGGCTCAGCCCGCAGCATGCATGCTGTGCCCCGCCCCAGCGCTGCTCTCACCCTGACCGGGCACGTAGGTCGTGCCGTCCAGGGTGACGGGCGCGAAGGGGGAGCCGGAGGCAAACACGCAGGAGCCCTTAGACCACCTGCATTCAAGTGCAGCAGGGCGCACGCTGGTTGTGAGCTCAACAGGCAGCAGGCGCAACGGGCGAGCCGGAGGCAAACATGCAGGAGCCCTTGGACCAGCTGCATTGCAGTTGAGTGCACAGTAGTGTGGGCGACAGGCAGCAGCTCCTCAGCGGCTGCAATGGGCGAGCCGGTGGCAAGCACGCACGATGCTGGGACCACGGAACACAGCGCCAGAAGCAACGCGCAGCCCCGATTGCGAGTGCAGCCGGTGGCAGCATTGCAGTGGGCCATGTGCAGTGGAAACCCCTTGCTTGCAGCGCCGTTACCACAAAACCAACACCCCTACACCCCTGTGGATGACCAGCGACTCACTCGTAGGCCTGCTGCGCCGTGATCTCTGCCTTGGAGGTTGGGTTGGACAGCGGGAAGATGAGGGGACAGGGCGTGTGCTTGCACAGCTCCTCCACCACGTCCTGGAACCACGAGGGGCCCGCCGCTGCACACAGAACACAGGGGCGGGAGGCAGGCAGGTAAGGGCTGCCGCTGCACAGGCAGGCGAGAGGCAGGTGCGGGTGCGGAGGGTGCGGAGGGTGTGCAGCAGCAGCAGGCACTGTCCTGAAAAAACCAGGAAGGGCCGCCGCTGCAGGCCAGCACCGGGAAAGCAACAGGAGGAGCCCTTTATCATGAGCCTGCGCATGGATTGCTTCTGGTGCAAGAGAAGGCTGGCGCCCGGGGCACCTGAGCCAGCTGCCTTCAGTCTTGGCAGAGCAAATGCCAGACAGGTGCCAGGCGGGCGGCTGCACAGCAGAAGTGTGTCTGCGCACCCGACAGGCCAATCAGCGCGTGCGGCTTGACATAGGCAACAATGTCCTTCAGATCCTGCACACAGTGAAGACAACACAGAACGGGGTGTGTAACTAACTCCCTCAGTGCTGGGGCAGCTTGTGGCCCGCAGCCAGGCTGGCACGTAGCCACTGCCTCACCGGGCGCAAGAGGCAAGCTGAGTGCGCAGCCCTTCGCAGCCAGCAGCCTTGAGGCTCACCTTCATGTCGGGCGTGCCGTCATCCCGAGCAAAGTGCTTCTTGTGGTCTGGCAGGGTGTCGCCGCGGGTGAAGGTGATCAGGCTGCCGGGGAAGGGGGCAGGTGCAAGGAAAAAGTGATGCGGTTGGCAATGCAAAGTTGCAAAGCGAGGTGCTCCAAGCTCGGCAACAGTGCTGCGCGCCTCTCAGCTATCGTGCCATCCATCCTGTACCAGCAGTGTATCCCCCAATACCAGCCTTCCTTCCGGCCTCACCCCTTGCTGTCCACCATGCGGATGCGCTTGCTAGCCTCTGAACCAAGGAAACCAATCTACAGCACAGAAAGTAGCAAACCAATCTCCCACGCAGGAAGTCTGCACCTCTTCAGCTTAATAAGCTCACCCCTTGCTGTCCACCATGTAGATGCGCTTGCGGGCCTCGCCCCAGCTGATGCCCGCCTTCTGCGCTCCCAGGAAGGCACACACCAGGATGGCAAAGCGTACCGTTTGCCGCGGGGGGAGCTGAGGGAGCAGAGGCGGCGGCTCCACCCACATGCAAGCGACAATCCGCATGCATGCATGCTCAGCCAGTGGGCATGGCGCATGTTGGCCTGGCACAGGGTGCAGCAGCATGACTTGTGTGCGCGCCCAGAGAGCCGCACCCCGAAGCGCCGCCCCCAGTGCACCTCCCACTACCCCACAACTGCCACCCACCCACCTGCTGCATGTAGCGCGCAATCTGCTCCGCCACACCCACTGCACTGGAGCCGGCGCCATAGAAGACGACGCGGGCCTCGGACAGAGGGGTCTTCTGGTACCTGCCGTGTGGGGGTTGGAGCAAGGGTGGACTGAGAGACACCCAGGATAGACACCAGGGCGGGCCTTGGACAGAGGTGCCTTCTGGTCCTTGCTTGCACACCAAAAGATAGCACCATGTCCGGCGTTCACGTGCTGCCCCTGGTTACGCGGGCCGGCAGCCATGCGAGCCGGACACCAGGGCAGCACCGCAGCACAGCACAGCCCGTCTCAAGGAAGCTCACTTCATGCCATTGATGAAGCCGCTTGTCACCACAGCGCCGGTGCCCTGAATATCGTCGTTGACTGCCACGGTGAGATGGGCAGGCGGGGATTGTGAGACGCATGTTCAGGCCTCAGGACCACACATCTGCCCAGGCTGTAAACACGACTGACCTCCGTCCGGCAGGGACCAGCTCTCATTCCCTCATCAACAAGCAGCACCGGCTCACACTGACGCGCAACACAGCACCGGCACAGCGCAGCGCAGCACAGCGCGACACTCACAGCACAGCAGCTTGTCGCGCTGGCGCTGCAAAATCTCAAAGGCTTTGGTCGTCTCAAAGTCCTCAAACTGCGATTGAGACCAGGCAGGGAGGTGAGTTGGCAACTCCCTTCTGGCACTTGCAAAGGACCACAGTAATCGGCAGAGGCATGGAGCGTGCCTTCCCAAGTAGCACGTGAGGCAACAAGCCAGGCAGGCCCTCCCCCACACACACCCACCTGCAGCAGCGCGTGCGGCCACAGCGCCTTGACCGCCTTGCAAAACTCGTCAATCACGCCGTAGTACTCATCGCCTTCCAGCCGCGGCCGCCGCTCGCCCTGCGGCCAGGGTGATGCGAATTCGCAGGTGGCGGATTGCACGGGGCGCAAGCACAGGACTGCTACCCCCTTCCAATGTCACTTGCTGGCTAGTAGTGGTGAGATGCATGCCATGAATCGGGTTGCTGTTGCGCCACAGGCATGGCAGCATGAACACACCAGACCAGTGTATTGCACATCCACAGCCCCACCCACCAGGTAGAACTTGTCCTCCACCAACTCCGCCCGGTTGCAGCCCACATCCAGCACCACTGGCAGCGAGTGCTCGGGGTGGAAGCCGCCGCCCGCCACGTACAGCGCCACCTTGCCGATAGAAATGCCGATGCCTGCGCGACAGCGGAGAGCACCCCGGTCAAGCTGTGTGTGTGTGTGTGTGTGTGTTGGGATTTACGTCTACCTTTCCGCATTGAAACATGCGACATAGACGGCCCCGCAGGTAAAGGGTGGGATTTTTAAACTCAAGAATCGATCCCTTGACCTTTGGAAGCTTGGCAAGCTAGACCGTTTCGGCCCCCGCGCAAAGTGCCAACAAACTCGGGCTTGCAACGCGCACACAGCAAGGCATCATCTGTGCTACGCGTCAAACTCGCCACTGATTGGTGCCCAGGTCTCCAAGCACAAGGTGCTGCATGCGGCAGCTAGGCAGCAGCGGCGCGGCGGCGGCGGCGGCAGCAGCGGCGGGGGCAGAAGCAGCAGCAGCAGCAGCGGCGGCAGCAGCGGCGGGGCACAGTGCAGCGCAGCATCTGGCCGTGTGTCTAGCGCACCGTTGGTGCCCAGGTCTCCCAGGCCCAGAATACGCGAGCCGTCCGTCACCACAATGATCTGCACGTTGTGGCTGGGCCAGTTGCCCAGCACCTGGGGCAGGGAGGGGAGCGGGGTGGCGGCGGCACTTGATAAGAGCGGCAGCTGATGCAACCATGTGCACGTTGTGGCTGGGCCAGTTGCGCAGCATCTGCGCAATACAGGCCAGCAGCTACGCGTTGGCACTTGTACACACACACCTCAAAGTAGTGGTCCCCTCGCAACAAACAGCAGCAAAACCCGTGATGCATGCCCGCTCTGCCGACGTGCCTGCTCAAAGCGGCCTCGGTGGTGGAAGGCAGAAAGGTACAGCCCCAGTGGTGTGCGGTAGATCCGGTCGAACTTTTGGCACGCCTCGCCCACCTGCGCAGGTGGAAGGGTGGGAGTTTTGCAGCAGGTGAGCAGGAGCGGCAGTGGCCGCATTGCGAGGTGACCACTCGCATCAGGCGCTGGCATGCCTGGCGGCTGGGCCATCCCGCCAGTGCTAGCAGGTATACACATTGCAACGAGCACGTCCCGCCAGATGCCGCCTGCTGCGGCAGGCGCTGCAGCCTGCCAAACAAAGCACCCAATCACAAGCAGCTGGGGAGCCTCTCACTGTGGGGGTGTACACAATTGGGGCCAGCTCCTCCAGGTTGTCCGTCAGCACCTGAAGGGGAGATCGAGTGAAAGGAAAGCGCTGCAGTGGGCAGGACGCTTTGACTGGTACACCAAGCCGGCTCCTCCAGGTGGTGCCCCAGCGCGTGTGTGGGAAGGATGGGGCACACACACAACAGCAATGTCAGCTAGCCTGCAGCAGATCACAGCACAGCTACCCGCATACTCGGACGCTGAGCGCGGCGGCAGCAGCTCGCCCCCAAACAGCAGGTACGTGCAGCCGCTTGCTGTCCAAGCATGCATGGAGGTGGGCTGCGCAGCACAAGCTCGCCTTGTAGTACAGGCACTGGTTGGAGCTCAGCAGCTCGTTCAGGATGGAGTAACGGTGCAGGTCGGTGTTGTGGGGCTCCCGCAGTTGGCACATCACGCGCTCTGCCTGCAGTGGATCGGAAGGCGGTGAGATGATGCAGACCGAGTATGATCAGCTGGCACATCACGCGCTCCGCCCGGCCAACAGGCAGGGCAAGGGCAGGAAGGGGAGTGCGAGGTGGGCCGTGCAAGCAGCGCTGTTGTGGGGCCCCTGCAGCTGGGACGTAACGCGCCCCTTCTGCCATGGAGGTGCGGGCTGACAGCGGGCAAGCTGGTCGAGCTCGCTGGTCGAGTCACACAGGTGCTGTTCCGTACATCAAATCAGACCTGCCCCTGCCGCCCACCTGCAGCTCCAGGCTCTCCACCACCGGCGGCAGCAGGCCCTCGATGTGCAGGTGCTCCCGCTCCTCGCGCCCAAAGTTGGTGCCGCGGTTCAGCCAGCTGGCCCAGATGACTGCGCGGCATGGGAACGACTCCACCAGTTCAATGGCGCGACAGTCAGCATTGGTGCGGCAGCGCGCGTACCAAACGAAGCACGCACGCCGCGCGCTGGGAGCGGGGACCCGCCCACTCCGTCCACGCGCGCCCCGCAGCTCCAGCTGCACGGCATTGGCGCACCTGGGGCGCCCGCATGCTCCTCCACAATCTTGATCTCCCGCTTGCGCTGCTTCCACAGCCTGCGGTTGAGATGCCCAGTTGGCGGCGGACAGGGCGACCCAGATCGGGTGCTGCATGTGCCTGCTGACCCGCTGCAGGGCCGCAACAGCGCAGCCATTGCAGCGACAGCTAACTGTAAAAGCCACTGTGAAGAGTCACGGGCAGCAGTACAGGCGAGGATGCAGCCTCCGTGCCAACGCTTCTGGCGCTGGCAGAGCGGCGCACCCCGGCACCGCGACGTCGCGGGCATGCAGGTCGCTCGCCGACTCATTACGCTGGTCGTGCTGCAGCGAACTGTGGTGCAGCGACATGGTGCCCGGCTTTGGCTGGCCTGCGCAGGCGGGAGGAATGCAAACATTACTCAACGTACTTTCCAGCTGCCTGCTCCCACTGCTGCAGCCTTTGGCGGCCAGGGCGGCTTTGCTATGCCCCCTCCAGGTCCGGAGGGTGCAGCCGATCAAGAGGGTAGGAGGGTGGCGGCGCCGCGGCTGATGGCGCCGCCGCCGTCGATGACGCCGCCGCCGCCGCCGCCGCCGCCGGACTCACCGCCTCAAAAACCGCTGATCGACGGCCTCGGACGTGGGTGTCCGCTCCTTTTAGCCGGGTTGCAGGTTGAGCACAGCTCGCGCAACACAGGGCCGTCACAAAGAAAAACGTGCTCGGCGCTTCGCCCTTCGGCTGGTCCGATCCTGCTGCAAAATGGTCAACAAGTAGATCGGCGTCACGATCGGCGGCCACGAGTGCTTTGCAGCCGCCACCGCTTTGCCCTCACGCGATGCACGCTTGGAGCAGCGCTCACCGTGCCCAGAAAGTCGGTGGTGGTGGAATGCCGCGATCTGGATGGCCACCAGGCGCGAGGCGGCCGGCTCATGTCGCCGACGGCGGCACCGCTGGCGCCGGGCGCGGGCCCGCCGGTCTCGGCCCACTAGCATGTAAGAGCAAGCTAGCAGTTATTCTGACAGACCCCATGTACTGCAGCAATGTCACACAAATCGACCTCAGGCGAGCCCCCTGCCTCATGCGGCGACAGCGTGCCCTTCAGCGCCGTACAGCGGCCACCGGCGCATTCCTTGGTCCCCTGGGTGCCCTAGGGCTGCCTTCACAAGCTCAGCACCCTCCTGGAGCAGCCTGGGAGCAGGCCGGCCCAGGGAGACCCATCTACGCGTTCAAGCCACCCGAAGCTCCGCTGCGGCAGCCCAGGCCCTTCAGTCCTGCCATCAGTGTCCCAGGTGGGTGGCAGGAGGCAGGGGGAGGGCTCAGCAGGGCTGAGAAGGCCCTGAGGCTGTGTGCCGTCGCGCCGCCCGGCTGCCGGCGCCTGCGGCCGCTGTTGTGGCGCTCTGTCGCCTGCGATCACAACGCTCTCCCTGCCAAGGCGGCCCCTGACTTGCCGCCCGCCTCCTTTTATGCAGCCATGTCGTGCGCTTGCCAGCAGCTGCGCCTCATCGTGGGCCAGCTGCGTGGCGGTGCCACAGCTGCCGACCGCTGCGCGGCAGCGATCCAACTGCGCTGCCTGGCCCTTGAGCCTCAGCTGAATGCGCTTCTTATCACCGTTGGCGCGGCGCCAGCCCTGGTGGAGGCACTGAGCAGCAGTGATGCAGACACAGTGGAGTCTGCCGCTGCAGCCCTGGGCAACTTGACCGCCCACGCGCTGGAGGCGTCAGACGCGGTGGGAGCGGCGGGCGCTGTGCCTGCCCTGGTACGCTTGCTGCAGCGCCGCGGCAGCACAGCGGGTCAGCGGCGATATGCGGTTTGCACGCTGAACAACCTGGCGCACGACAGGTCAGAGCTCAGCCAGGACATTGTGGGTGCTGGGGGGATCCCAGCGCTGGTGGAGTGCCTGGCCACCCCGAGCGCACCCGCGCAGAGGGAAGCAGCCGGCGCGCTCTGCAACATAGCCGGCGGCGGCAGCCGACTGGCGGCAGCCGTGGAGGTGGGTGGGGCAGTGCCGTCACTGGTGACACTGCTGCGCAGCACAGACGATGAGCTGGTTCAGTTTGAGGCGCTGGGGGTGCTGCACCGCATGGCGGCTTTCAACCTAGCGCGCAGCCATGCTGTGGCCGCCGCTGGCGCCATCCCGCTGGCTGTCCGCCTGCTGGGCAGCCCTTCTGCTGACGTGACATGGGAGGCAGCGCAGCCGCTGAGCGGCTTGGCACAGCACAGCATGGAGCGGGCCGCAGCCATCCTGGCAACCGGCGCCATCCAGCCTTTGGTGCAGCTGCTCAGGACCGCTACACGTGCTGAAGTGCAGATGGCGGCTGTGCAGGCACTCTCGGCCCTGTTGGACAGCTGCCCTGGCTGTGGGCACAACATTGCTGCTGCGGGTGGCTCGGCTGCGCTGCAGCGCGTTGCAGATACAGGCAGCGGGCTGCTCACGCGTTTCTTAGCAGCTCAGGTGCTCGGTAAGCTGCCGCCATCCGCAGCGGCAGAGGCTCAGGAGGCCGCGAGCACGCAGCAGGCACAGCAGGCCACGACCCGGCCGGCACCAATGCTAGCACCAGTCCAGCCGGCAGCAGCACCACCAGCGGCGGGTCCCAGCCGCCCACCCCGCATCTGCGCTGCCCCCGGCTGTGGTGCCACCACCGGCCTCAAGCGCTGCGGTGGCTGCCGGGCGGTGCGCTACTGCAGCGTGGAGTGCAGCCAAACTAACTGGAAGGCGCACAAAACCGAGTGCCGCCGTATGCAAGCGGAATGGGCACAGGCCAGCAGCTAAACTTGGGGAATCCCTGACGAGTGCTTGGTGACCTGAATGACTCAACTTGCAGCATACTGGCAGTTAAGCAGTGTAACAAACGACTTGCACCTGCCCAGACACTGTGACCCCTCAGCGCCTTGCTGATCAACGCGGGGCCGAGGTGGCATCTGCCACTTGTTGAGAGCTGTGGCCGCAAGTGGCGTGCTTCGCTCGTTTGTGCATCTCCTCCGTCGCACATCTTGCTCGAAAACCCGGAGCGGCGCTGAAGAGGTCGCCAGCCGGGAAGTAAGGTGCGCGGGCGGCTGCAGGGCTCCGCTGCGCGCCGCCGTTCGCCAAATTTAGGAACTTCGAGCAGTTTGTGGCATGTTTCTTCTGCCCATGTGACCGCCGCCGCTGCACGTGCAGCCCATGCCGCCGCCGCCGCCGCCACCGCCCACCCCTGCCGCCGCTGCCACCGCCGCCCACCCCTGCCACCGCTGCCTGCTCCTGCAGGGCACCGGCAGCATGGGACGTCTGTTGGGCAAGGAGAAAGTGGAGGGTGTGGCTGAGAGAGCCTGGTGGTCGCCGGTTTCCCTGTACATGCGGGCATTTGTCACCTCCAGGAAAGGGCTGCGGCTAGGCGGCAGGTGTTTCCTCTGCTGCCACGTTTTGTGCTTGTCAAGCATGCTACGCAACCTCGCCTGAACTGGTGCTACTCATGATCTGCTCGCAATGAGACACCCACTTGCCACCCTCGCTGCTGCTGCAGGCCCGACCCCAACGCGGTGTGGAAGAAGGCCGACTGGGATCGCTACCACAGCAGCCAGCGCTTTGTGGATGCGCTCTTCTGCTACCTGGGCTCGCCCTCGCACATCCTGTGGTGCGTGCGTATTGGGGATGGGTGGGTCTGTGAATGGGTAGATGGACCGGTCCATGGTACCACGGGGTCTCTGCGGCTTGGCAGGAGCTGCCACCAGCGCAGGCCCCTGGGATCAACTCACATCCATCCGTTGCATCTGTGGCACCCCACCCCTGGCCTCTCTGCCGCCAGAACCCTACCCCCTGGCCATTGCCCCGCGGCCGTGCCCCTCGCAGGAATGTGCGCTGGCCTCTGCTGTCGATCTTGGTGGCACAGTGCCTGTGCATTCTCTACGGCATCAAAGTGCAGGCATGGGGCCTGCCCGCCTGGCAGAACGGAGACGACTACCGCATGAGCTTCCAGCTCTGCTCCTTTGCGCTCTCACTCATCCTCAGCTTCCGTATCAAAGTGGTGAGCTGGAAGGGCACATTTGAAGGGTGCGGGCGGCAGGCGTGCCTCTGTAAAGTGCGGTGGCCGCCTGCATGTCACGACCACGCACATCCAGATTACATTAAAGGTACCCTTCGCGCAGGGCTATGACCGCTGGTGGGCGGCCCGCACGCAGGTTGGCAACATGCGTACGGGGGCCTGCACGCTGGCCTGCATGGCACGCAACTACCTGCACCAGAAGCATCCGGCGCTGGCGGTGAGGGGGGCATTGGAGGTGTGCATGGCTGCCGGCCCTGCTACGCGCATGCTGCCTTCATGGCCCTTCCATGATCAACGTGGCATGCTCCCCAACCGCAGGACGAGTTTGTGCGGTGGGGCGTGGTCTGGCTGTACGCAATCAAGCAGGTAGGGGGAGCGCACGACAGGCAGTGGATGTGGAGCATCCATCAGTGCTCACAGGCCCATGGCCCGGGCCTCCGACCAGCCGCGACACAGGCGCAACAGCAGGACTCGGCTGAACTGCCATTCACCCTGTCATTCCTGCAGACCATTGATTACGCGCCCCAGATGGATGCTCCAGCGGCCGCCCTGTTGACCGAAGAGGAGCTCGCTGTGTGCACCACCTCCCACAAGCCGCGCCAGCTGGCGGCCTTCAAAATGCAGCACCTGCTGGCCGAAGCAGAGCCGCACGTCCCCCACGCCGTGGTAAGGGCCTGTGTGCGGCCTGTTCAAGCATGCAAGGCGAGTCGCAACGAGCTTCATGTTGCCAGCTGTTGTGTTTAGCTTGGGTAATCCTGTGGTGTTCCCTCTCCTTTGCCCTGCCTGCCCGCCAGATGCTGGCGATGCAGGACCAGTGGGGCGCGGCGTTCCGGGCGGCGGGCGACATTGGGCGGTTGCGCCACCAGCCCGGGCCAGTGGGCATTGCCATGCTGTCCACGGGTTTCGCCTTCATCTGGCTGCTGCTTCTCAACCTGAACTACACCGACGGCGCCAGCGTGGACAGCTTTGCCATCATGCTGCCGGGATTCTTCATGGCGCTGCTGATTTTGGGCGTGGATGAAGTCGCCAGGTGGGCGCAGCACCCACAGCTACAATAGGGAGGTCAAGGGAGCCGCAGGCAGGCAGCTGGGCAAGCTCCTGGCTTCTGCTCCAGGAGTCCCAGGTCTGGGACGATGCAGCCGTGGCTTTCGGGAGAGTGGTCACGAATGCCCGCTGGCTGTGACTTGCCTGCTGGCACTGCCCGCTGCTCGCAGTGCTCACAGCTGGTCCACCCAGCAGCCGCCCCCTTTGCTCTTCCCCCGTGCCCGCAGCCAGCTGGAGGACCCCTGGCGCCTGCTGCCCATCCAGGCCCTAGTAGACATCGGCATGAAGGACATGAAGGCGTAAGTGGGGCTGCATGGCTGCATGCCCTTGCATGCTTGTTCTGCCTTATGGCACAAGTGAGTCCTATGTTGCCGGCGCTGCTGGCACTGCATGGTAAGCACGTGCCTGCTTAGCGGTGCGCCCGCTGCTGGATCGCAGCCGTCAGGCCCCTGCTCTACCCCGCCCACTCTCCCTGGTGCGCAGCATGGTGTCGGAGCACGAGGCCTGGCGCAGCCTGTGGCCGCCGGCTGGCAAGAAGGAGGAGCGGGTGGAAGGGTTGGATGGGAAGTGAGGGCCGCCCCCTTTAGGACGAGGGACGTCCTCCTTACGGGACTGCCAGCTGGTCGCGGCGAGATGGCACAACAGCCGGCGGGCACATCATGGCAGCAGCACGCGCAGTGTGCCTGCTGCTCGCGTTTGCTGAGAACATTGGTACAGCTGTGTTCACGTTACTGCCTGCTGCAAAATGTGCAAGAGCCCTCGATGCAGTGCTTGCTCTCATCGGCACGAGGGCAGGAGAGGTGGGGCCACCGCTGGCATGCGTTTGCTGCCCACATCGCGCCACTTGACTTATGCCAGTGCTTTACTTACGGATCTGGCAAGCTCTGCATCCACTGCCGAAATGCTGGAGGGGCGGCCAGGCTCCGCCAGCTGCTGCGGCAGCTGCGGGACACAAGTGACCGAATCGGGAACGGCAGGCAAAGTGCCCGTTGCAACTGACCAAACATATCACATCAGCATGTCCGCCTGAAATCCGTGTCCCTTCCTGTGCCAGGCAACACAGCCTTGCCCTCCTTGGGGCCAGGCCCGATTGAAGTCCCCACGTTACCCTGCCCCAGCGGCGACGGCAGCTTCCGCCGACCGCCGAGCTGTGATGGGCGCATAATCGACCCTGCACAGGCGGTCGGGCTGTTTTTTCGGCCGGATTCAATCCTAAACTCATTGCGCGGCTTCCTCCAGGTGTCCTCCTCCGGCTAGGAGCTGCCGCTCCCGCGGCCCCCCCCCGCCCTGCGACCCGACCCAGCTCCCGCACCCCGTGTTCGCATTTTTATCATCACTTGAGATCACCGGCAGCCGATTACAGTGAGTGCCTTTGCGTAGGGCGCCGACCGGCGGCGGTCGGCGCGGCGCTGCCCCGGCGCAAGGCCTGCGGCGCCCTGCATGCATCGAATCCGCGATTGAGTCGTCAATTGAGCGCCGCCGCTGCCGCCCGGCTCGTGCTGCCCCCGCCACCGCCACCCCCTTGACACCGCCATACCGCCGACCCGTGCTGCGCAGGCCCGCGGCACCATGCGCCGCCGTCACAGCACCGCTACGGGCCTCCTGTTTGCCTGCTGCCTGACAGCGCAGCTGGCTCAGCTGGTGCTGGCGGCACCCACGGCCACAGCCGCCGCCGCCGCCTCCGCGGCTCTGGCCACAGCGCCGGGGGGGCAGCTCACCATCACCGGCCTGCAGCTGGAGGGCGAGAGCTCGGCCAGCAGCCTGCAGCTGCAGCGCCGTGACGTGTGGAGCCCCTCCGCTCAGGTGGTGGTGCACACCGCTGCGGGCGAGGCACGGCAAGCGCCGCCAGCCACGAGATGGTTCACCGGCAGCCTGGCTGGTGCACCCGGCTCATCTGTCTTGCTGGCTGTGCACCCTGATGGGCGCATGACAGGCACAGCTTCTCGCGCAGGCGCTTCGTGGTCCCTCAGCGCCGCCGCGCCTGCCGGCCCAACTGCTGCCGCCGCCGCCGGTCGCGGCCTAGTTGCCCGCAAGGCAGCTGCCACCACAGGGCCCACGGCAGCCGCAGCGGTGGCTGCTGCCCAGCCGGCGGGCCCGCGCTGCGGCAACAAGGGGCGCATGCTGCCGCCTGGGCGGACCAGCACAATCAGCAACGCTCCCGTTGTTGCCACTGCCGCCGCTCAGGTAGGGCAGCGGCTACTTGGATGGCGCGTCACATTACATGCGGTACAACAGGCACTGCTCTCGGCTGTGCCTTGGCTGAGCGCTTCCCTGACATGTGCTGCCCCCTCCCGCTGCAGGCTGTGAGCAGCAGCAACCTGCAGGCCACGGTCGCAATCGACACCGATGCCGAGTTTTGTGCGCTGTTTGCCGACACCCAGGCCGCCGCCAACTACGTGGCTCTCATGGTGGCCTATCTTGATACTGCCTACAGCCGGGAGATTGGTGTCAGCATCAAACTGGGTGAGGCTTTGGGGCCACGGGGTGGGGCAGAGTGCACGGCGTTGCGGGCCAACCGCCGGTGCGGCAGCAGTGCGCGGCACGTGCGCACGCGCATGCCTCCTGCTGCGCTCTTGTCACACCCATGTGTGCACGGCTGCACTTTTGCCCAGTGCTTTAAGCAGGCCAGCTTTGACTGGACCAACTCCATGGCCATTGCTTTTTGAGCAGGCCAGCTGGAGCTCCGACCCAACAGGACTGCCGCCGACTACCCTACAGCGTACAAGCCTGTCAACCTGCTGCGTGCCGGACAAGGCCTGGTAAGCATGGCGGCCGTTTGTGCGGCCTTGCTGTACGCTTGGAGCCGTGTTGGCCCCCGTACTGTGGCCCGCAGTGCTCCCAGCTGCCGCAAGCAGCGCCTCAAGCACGCCGCTCCAGCCGCTGCCCACCCTCCCGGCAGAGAGCTGTGATGAACTGGTGGAACGCCAACCGGCGGGACGTGCCGCGCACCGTTGTGATGTACCTGAGCGGGCAGAGGGGCGTGAAGGATGTTGTGAGTGGCTGGGGAGGTGGTGCAGCTGTCGTGCAGCGCAGGTGGTGCAGCTGTCGTGCAGCGCAGACGACCTGCACTGCGCAGGCTTCCACTTGCCGGTGAATGGCTCTGGTCAGAGTCTGAGTGACGCGGCATCGGCATGAGGGGAGGACACCTCTCCCTGACAGTGTGCTTGCTTCAGAGGCGTCTCTTCTGCCACCCCTTGCAGGGCATGGCATGGGATGAAGTGCTGTGCGACTGGCACCGCGCGCAGCAGGAGGGAGACCCCACCGACAACTGGGCGTATGGTGGGTGCAGGAACCTGGTTTGCAACCAGCCGCCTTGCAAGCAATTGCCTGCCTGCAAACAGCGAGTCATGACGCCCGCCGGCTATGCTGCGATGTAGCAGCTGTGTGTGCACCCGCCCAAACCCAAGCCTCCATCCACACACACTCACCTTGCCCTTGCCCTTGCTCCTTGCCCTTGCTCTGGCCCCAGGCTTCATCTCCAACCTGAGGGGCGCCTTCAGCTGGAATGGCATCGTGAGTGTGTGCAGGCACAGTGCCTCGGTCATATTGCCTTGCTCATTTGTTGCAGTTGCACAGCTCTGCCTGCCGCCAGGCAACCCCTCCTTGCTGTGCACTGTTGAACCCCCTGCGCATTGGAAGGTTGGGCGGCATGTAAGCACTGTGCAGCCGCAGACAGCAGTGTGCAATGCGAGTGTGACCAATGGGCTGCCGCTGCTCACTCGGGACTGCTGCAGAACGAGCCGGCAGTGGTGAACAAGGATGTGTTCAACTTTGCTCATGGTGAGCCCAATTTAACACATGCAACCTTGGCCGGTTGCGTGTAGGCTGCCAGGCTGCATGCTCCTATTCACTCCGCACCTAAGCTCACCTCCTCCGGCATCTCCTCCCCCCGCTGCAGAGCTGGGCCATTCCTTTGGCAGCCCGCACACGCACGAGGTGAGCGCATGCATGAGCACATGCCCGTGCGGTGCCGTCATGGTGCGGCTGCACACACACACACCATCACCCTCTCGCCCCGCTCACGCCCCTTCAACTGAGGCGCGCCCTGCCCCCTGCCTGGCCCACTTGCCACAGTTCTGCAACATCCTCGGCAACCCAAACACCATCGGTGAGCCTGCGCTGCAAGGCGGTTGTGGCTGGTTCCATGCGCATCATCACTCCAGCCCTGGCTGGCTGGGAGCCCATCCTCCTCTAGTCCCCCACCTGCCGGCCGCCGCTCACCTTGCGCGCCTGCTCTCCCACCCTGCACAACGACAGATGACTGCGTCCAGTCGGAGGGCTATTGGTTCCAAGGAGTCGACAAGGCCGTCTGCCCGCAGCCCAGCGGTTTCGGAATCCTGCCCAACTGCACCGCCAAGCCCACTGCACCCGGCGGTGGGGTGGGGACGATCATGAGCTACTGCGACGAGCTTGCCGCGGGTGCTGGCTACAACAAGAATGTGGCCATGACTTTTGGCCTGAACCACCCCTGTGAGTGGCAGCTGCGGCAGCCTATGGCTCCTGCACCTGGCTGCTGGCGGATCATGGGCTTCAGCTGGCATGGCATGCCGCTTGCCGCACGAAGAGGCGCTGCTGGGCGGCGTGGCTTGCCGCTTGCCGCATGCAACGCCGCCCA
>VIYQ01006512.1:0-14128 GCA_009928355.1 Chlorella sp. CH2018
CTGCCTGCCTGCCTGCCTGCCTGCCTGCCTGCCTGCCTGCCTGCCTATTTCTAACTCGGATGTCTGAAGCACGTGCTGTTCCTCCAACCCCTCCCCATGCAGCCCTGCCTGCACCGCGCCGTGGGCATTGTGGCCCGCGAAATGGCCCGCAGCTTCGCCGACCAGGGCTCCGACCTGCCCCCCTGGCGCACGCACCAGGCGCTGCTGAGCAAGTGGCACCTGGGCGGTGTGGCAGCCTCCTCCACCGCCGATGGCGCCGGCTGCAGCACGTGGCACGCTGCCCAGGGCGTCCCTGCCGCCGCCGGCCAGCTGTACGGCGGTGGCAAGGTGGGCGCTGACTAGCGCTGCTGCCCTGCTGCCGCCCGATGAAACCGCGCCGCGGCGCCCGCAGCTGCAGCAACAGTGCAGCTGCGCCCGCCTGCGCGCCAACCCTCCTCCAGAAAATCCAAAAAAGCATCACGCCAGCCCCGCGCCAGCCCCAGCCCCACCCAGCCGGCCGGCCGGGCCGACCACCGAACGACAGCGCTGCACAACGCGCACCAACCATGCCCGGCTGGCCCTACTCCCAACCCAGACCCAGACCCTACGTCGCTCCACCCCTACCCACGTGACTTTCGTCCTCTGCCCTGCGACGGGCGGCTCTGCCTAGCAGGGCCTGCTAATCCTCGGCTCTTTGCACTAACCCGACGTGTGTTTTGGCCCCTTGGCTCCCTGCCATGTCTCCTCTCTCTCTCTCACACACACACACACCCTTGCCTCTCAACAGTGCCCCAGCATCTCAGCTGTGTTTGAGAGTGAACCCATGTCCGTCCCCGCCCTCCCCACTCAACCGCACCGCGGTCCCCGCCTCGCATCCCGCTTGCCTCGCCGCACCCAATCTCGCTCCTACACAACCCCTCCTGCCCTTTTCCCCTGCCCTCTTTGTTGCCGTTTCCGCCCGCCCACCGGCGGCGCCTGATGCGGGGATATGCATTGAAGCCCGTTCAGCCCGGCCCATGCCTTGCAGGCGGCTCCGCTGAAACAAGCGGTTAAAGCCACGTGCTGCTCTCCCTCTCATGGGGTCTGCAGCCGCGGCGGCTCCTGGTCAGCAGGCCTTAAATTTGGTTGGACTTAAAAGCCCGGTTCCAGTCATTGACTCCACAGCTCGCCCCTTTGGCCCGCGTGGCACACATATGTAACAAAGGCACATCATGCAACATAGGCAGGTTGACCAAAGCATCAGTTCTGTAGAAATTGGGAGCTCTGGCGGGGCTCTGCTTGAGCCCAGCATCAACACACTCGGCAGCGTTTCAAACGGTACACAGCGACAGCTTTCACCACCAGTCAGCCCAGTTTGTGTTTCCTGGATAGTCTGTTTCCTGGTTTGGTATCGCATCGGAGGACCTGAGTGTGAAACCAGAAGGTGGCTGAGCGAGGGTGCAGATGCACAATCCCTGACCATCCGTGCAGCCGGCTGCGGAGCGGCGGTAGTGTCGGAGCGCCCCCGTGCGTGCGGCAGCATCTACGCCAGCGCTGGAGACAGGCAGACATGTCCGCCCCATCCGCCAAAGCCTTGGGACCTTGACATGTTTTACCACCGCTGCGGCAGCAGCTGCCACTGGCGAGCCTGGCCCGGGCATGCGCATGAAGGATGCGGCCAGAGGTCGGCTACATGAAACAGGCGCGCTCAGGGGCGGGCGGCATGCCATAGCGTGGTTTGTGAGGGGTGTGCAAGCTTCATTGCTGGTCCACGCCGCCCGCTGCAGCCACAGGCTCCATCTCCAACTGTCCTTGCTGTGCCTGCCGCTCCTCTCCGCCCTCCCCATCTCCATCCGCTGCTGCTGTGCTGCCTGCTGCGCCGCGCTGCGCCTGCTGCTCCTCTGCAGCCGGCAGCGGCGGCAGCGGCTCTGCCGGCTCCAGGCAGGAGATGAACTCCTGAAGACAGCAAAAGCGAGGAGGGCGGTGAGGCAGCAGTGGGGCGTGATGACCTTGGACGCCACTTCAGCCCATCTTCGGAAGGCTGCTCAGCAGCTTGCCGCCGGCAGGTGCGCAAACGAACTGCTAGACCGCATGCACGTGCTGAACGGCTCACCTGCACCGCCGGCCAGTACTGCGCTGCGCACGAGTCGTAGGCATCCAAGTGCCGCCCCTCTGCAGGTTAGTGGAGGCACCAAACAACAACACCAGGTTGCACGCGTACTGCGGCAGCAGTCGGTACAGAACCACAGATGGCAGAATGGCAGGGAGCACACTGGGAACATGGGAGCAAGATGTCAAGGGCCGCTCCTGCATAGAGTGCCACCCGCTCTGGAGACTTTTTGTTCTTGCCGATGTGTGGCACGGCACTGAACCGCTGTGCATTGTCAGGCGATCAGTGCAGCGCGCCTTGCGCCCACCTGGGAAGTACACAATGCGCCAGGGCTCCCGCGGGTGCAGCTCGTACAGCTGCTTCATCTGAGGGGCCGGCAGCATCTCATCCTGCACGCAGGACACGGTTGTTGCTCGGCAGCATGCATCAGCATGAAGCGCGTGCCCTGGCTGCTTGCATCCAGCATGGTTGCAGCCTGTTTGGCCAGAAGGAGGCAAGCCCAGGCGTCGAGTGCCGCCAGCCCTGCCCCCCACCCTTGCCTGCAGCGCCGACAGGAAAAGCGTGGGCAGCGTCTTGAGCTGCTTCAGGCGCGGCACGTTGTCCCAGTGATTGCGCACCAAGAAGTTGCAGGGCCTGTTGGAAGCAAGCAGGGGAGATTGGCAGGGATGGGTGCATTACCGGTCAGTGTGAAGGGGCGGGCACATCGGTATCGGTGTAAAGCGGGAAAGGGGCGGATGCATCATCATCGCGCTGCGGCCAAGGTCAGCCATTCAACGCAGTGGTCGGTGTGTGCGGCTCAGTGTGTGCGGCTCAATGTGTGCGGCTCGGCCCCACAAGCGGGAGCACACATCCCGCACCTGCCTGGCCCAACCAGCGTGGCCAGGAAGGGCAGGGTGTGGGGCACCACATCCACGACGCGGGTGAACGTGTTTTCGATGATCAGCCCTGCACGCGGTGACTCAAAAGCTGAGCTGCGTATCACGTGGCCTCAATTGGGGGTGCAGCCAGCACGTGCCGATGTAGCGCACAAACTAGTGGGGTAGTGCAGCCAGCCACGTGTGTGCATGTCATGTGGCGCATGCCACACCCCAAGCCATGCCGTGTGTTTGTTCCTGGGGCATTGGCAAGGCAGGGCTCACCCGCCAGGTGGCGCTGCTGCTGCACGGCACCATACACGGCGACAGCGCCGCCCAGCGACCGCCCAAACAGCACGACCTGGGGCGGCAGGGTGGGAGCGGAGGCTTGTCTTGTGAGGGACAGGCATACCTGCTTGAGATGGCACATGGCGGGGCCAGGCAGGGCGGCAGGCAACAAGGCGGCTGGGAGCGCGGCACGCGGCTGAAAAAGGCATGAGCCGGGCAGAGAGCAATCAGGCACCTTGGTTGGGTCGATGTCTGTGCGACGCAGCACATGCTCCACGGCTGCCTCCACATCCAGCTGCAAGCCCTGCAGGCGGGCAGCATGAAGCGCGCAGGCAAAACACGTGATGGGCAGCTAGCTGGAGGAGCATCGCAATCGCCATGCGGGTGCTCGCATACGGCGACCATCCAGCCGCAGGCAGCTGCGCAGCTGCCTTAGGGGGCTATTTGGTGCCCCAGCGTGCAGCGCCACCTGTGTGACCCGCCCAGCCCTCAACTCGTCCGCCTTTGCAACAGCATTCAGCACACAGCTCCCCGCCTTGGCTACCCACCCGCTCGCTGGGCGTGCCCTCGCTGCGGCCATAGCCGCGATAGGAAAAGATGAAGGCAGAGCAGTCTAGGATGCGCGTGAGGGGCTTCAGGAAGGGCAGCCTGCCGCAGGGCAAATGCAAGTGAGCACAAGGAGCGTGAAGTGCGGGTGTGAAGCGTGGATGTGAAGCATGAGTGTGAAGTGCTGGCGGCTGGCGGCAGGACGCACGCCAAACAAGACGCGGCGAGAACCGGTGTGTGCAGAGCCGCTAGAGTTTGATGGAAACTGCGGCACACCACAGGCAGGTGAGATGGGAGCGGCAGCGCCCGGTGCCCCGTCACACAAACCTGAATGCCATGTTGCCCGCGTTCTCCTGGCAGAAGAGCACGGTGGGGCGGCGCCGCCGCTCCTCGGCGCTCCAGTGCCGCGGCCACATCATCCAGGCGTGCAGGCGCAGGCCGTCCCGCGTCGTCTGCGCCAGGGCAGGAGGAGGGTCAGGCAGGCTGGTTCGAATAAGAAACCGCATCCGCCAGGCGTGCAGGCGCAGGCCGCATGGTCTCCGGCTGGGAAGAGCGGTGGGCGGGAGGCAGCATGTGGAAGCTCAGCAGCGGCATGCTGAAAAGCATGCTGCGAAGCTGGTCTCACCAGCCACACATCCTCAAATGCCAGGTGGAAGGCATCCGGGAAGTAGGGGTAGTCGTTGGGGATTCCCGGCAGGCGTGGCACGTACAGCTGCCATGAGGGTCGGCAGGGAGGTGGGCACTGTCAAGCCACAGCAAATGGCATGCGTGCGCACCCGCTCCAACCCAACAATGTATTGGCAAGGCCGCTGTCATTGGGCCGCGGGCGTCGGCTTCAAGCAAACTGGCAACAGCCGCAGCGCACGGCAGCAAGCTTTGGTACAGCTGCTAAGCGCCTGCACCCGCACAGCGGCAGCAGCGGCGCTCACAATCTTCTCTTGCAGGAAGTACAGCAGGCTGACAGCCAGTCCCACCAGGCCGCCCAGCTGCAGCAGGAGAAACGGCATCAGAGGGGCAGGTGGTTGCCGACGCTTGCGGAACACGAGGGCATGGGTGCCACTTCCTTTCTTGTACGTCAAGCTTGCACAGAGCATGCCGCAGCAGATGGTGATACTGATCATGCCCGCCCAAGCCGCCCGCCGCTCTCATGCCTACCCAAGCCGCCTACCGCTCCTGCTGTCCTCAGTCCCAGCTTCACCCAGTCCACCATGGCGGCAGCAGCTGGCAGCCAGGCGCGAGGGCCCTGCGGCAGGCGGCGGCGGCGGCGAGGGTTGCAGGGGCAGCTGCCAGGCGCTGCGAGGCCTCGTGATTGCATCTACGTCTCTGCATGTCATCATGGCCGCCGCCAGGGCACTCAGAGCACACAGCAGCCACAAACCTGAACGCTGGAGGCACTGGACTGGCGCGGGGGCGCCTCTGCAAGGCGGCTCGATTACGTGCACTCGAATGGACGCGTGATCGAAGGCCTGTGGCCACCAATCGGCGAGCTTGTGAAGGGGGGCCAGCGGTCGTGGCCCCACGTCGGCAATGGCGGCATCGGCCACACTGCGTGTTCTAGGGTAGCGTGCGATTCACCAGCGCAAGTTGCTGCATCCGGCGTGCGGTTGCAGGGCAGCCCCACACTCGGCCGCCCCCTTGGCGGCCTGTGCAACTTGGGGGCTGCATTGGTTGGAGCCTGCGATTCACAAGGAGTGGTGTGTACTCTGAGGCAGCCGGTGGCGACACAAGGGGGAGGGGATGGCTCCGGCCTCTGCTCACACAACGCCCGTGGCAGCCTGAGGGCCCCCTGAAGGCATCGAGACTATCAGCCAGAAGCCATGAGCGCACCGCCGGAGGGCACGGTGCTGCAGGTGGGCTGCTTTACCGCTACCGCCGCCGCCGCCGCCTGCCCGCTCGTTTGCCCCGCTGGCAGCTGCGGTGGCGCCGTTGCCTGCAGTTGCCGCACCCTTTGGTTGCATGCCCGAGTCGGGGACCTGCCGGCTCACATGGAGTGCAGGTCCAATGCGGCTCCTGCCTCAAGATTGTGAACGGTAAGGCAGAAGCGCCGGTACCGGCTGCACCCTGTGATGCATGCTGCCTGGCTGTGCATGCACGCCGCTGCTTCCTAACCCAGCCGCGCATGGCGGTGCATACCGCGCACCACATATGCTTGTGCGATCCACACGCACCGCCAAAGCATTGCCCAACAACCGTAACTCGCCCTGCAGTGCCGGCTGAATACCTCGACCAGCTGCTGCTCTACAAGATGTGAGCGACTGACGGAATCGCAATGTTGCTTACGGCTGCATGCATTTTCGAGGGCAGGGGTGTTGTAGATGCGGGCGTGCAGTAAGGCATGCGACAGCTCACAGCTGCGTCGTGATTGCTCTGGGGGAGCTACGGCCACATGTTGCCATGCCAGGCCGGGCCTGCGCAACCTCCACGTGGGCAGGCATGGCACACATCCGCCGCCCGTCTGCCGTTGACCAACTGCTGCCGCATGGCCGTCGGCCTGCCGTGCTGCAGGTACAGCTGCCCGCACTGCAAGTCCCGCCAGCAGATCCAGCTGACCGCTCAGCAGGAGACCAGCTTGCGCATCCAGGCCAAGCAAATCCTCTCTGCAGCGGCCCAGCAGCAGCAGCAGCAGCAGCAGCAGAGGGAAAGCGCAGCGGCTGCGGCGCAGCAGCAGCGGCAGGCGGCAGCGGCACAGCTGGCGGCCTACACGCAAGCGCTGGCGGCAGCGGCGGCTGCAGGGGCGGCGCCCAGGCCCCAAGCACAGGCGGTGCGCATGCAGGGGCGGTAATGTGAAGCTTGCGTCCCAGGTGTTTTTGTTGCATACTACGAGCTGTATTCTAGCATGAACTGAAACGCCAGCCACTGTCGATGGTGGGTTGACCCGGCTGCTGCCTTTGTTGGCATGCCCCGCAGGCTGCGCCCACGCCGGCTGATATGCTAGGACGCCTGGTTGCAGCAGTGCAGCAGCAGCAGCAGCAGCAGCAGCAGCAGCAGCAGCAGCAGCAGAAGCAGCGGCCCGCCCGCCGCCGCCTGCGCAGCCAGCTGCTGCGCCACACCCGCCTGCCCCAGCAACCCGGCCTGCAGCTGCTGCCACAGCTGTGCAGCTGCTGCAGCGGCAGATGGCAGCAATGGTTGCAGCGGCAGGAGCGGCTCAGCAGCGGTTGCAGAATGCGGCACTCACAGCAGCTGCAAACACAGCGGCGGCCCAGCAGCAGCAGCAGCAGCAGCAGGTGCAGGTTCCCCCAGCGCTGCTCGAGGCGCTGCGGCGGGCGCAGCAGCTGCAGGTGGAGCAGGCTCGCCAGCAGCAGGCAGCAGCTCAGGCTGCCCAGCAGGCAGGAGGCCAGGGGGGCCAACCCGAGCAGCAGGCTGCTGAGCTGGCACAGCTTGCCCAGCAGCAGCAGCAGTTGCTGGAGCTCGCACAGCAGCAGCTGGCGCAGCAGCTGGCGCAGCAGCTGCTGGAGCCCCTGCCTGACGACTTGGATGATGCAGATGACAGCGAGGTCCGAGAGACATTCATGGTGCGCTCTTGCCGGTTGTATCTGCTGTGCTCAGCGACACACGGTTTTTAGGGCCGTTGTGGAAGCCATGTTGGCTTCTCGTGGGCGGCTATGGTGCAGCGGCGCACTTTCCCTGGTGCTACCTCCCTCTTGCTCAGCAAGTTTCGATTCTCGCCCGCGGTGCAGGCCTACGCACCAGCCAAGCTGCCCTTTGGCCAGCCGCATCCAGACAGTGTGGTGGAGACTGCCAGCCTGGCGGCCGTCGAGCCGCCCGACATCACGTACCAGCTGAAGGTGGGTTTGCAAGGGCTATGTCAGGATATGACGGACTGTGTGCAGTTGGTTGAAGAGAGCGAGAGGTGCATTGAGCAGCCACCCAACGCCACACACCAGCTGAAGCCGGGCTGCGGGGGCTGGGTTTGGCGCGTATCAGAGGGGGCTGCATTTGCAATGAAACCGCCAGGCAAGTGACCCACTTCGCCCCACCCCTTCTGGCTGCCAGGCGCATGACCAGCTGCTGAGCAGCCTCAGCGCGCTGCAGCTGGAGAGTGTGGTGTATGCCTGCCAGCGGCACCAGCAGCTGCTGCCCGATGGCAGCCGCGCCGGCTTCTTCATCGGTGGGTGCTGCTGGCGCGCTAGCAAGCTTGGTTGGATTGCCGTGCGTGCAACAGTTGGCTTGGGATGGTTTGATCTGTGCCGCGCTGCCGCTGAGCTGATCTTGCTCAGCATGGCATGCTCAGATGTGTTCCCTGCCACCTGGCATGCAGGTGACGGCGCGGGCGTGGGCAAGGGACGCACGGTTGCAGGTGAGGCGGGCCGCACTTCCAGTCAGTTGCTTGGCCCAGGCAAATCGGCTCGCCTACGCAGTATGCACAGCTGGCCGACAAGTCACCGCTACGCCACGTGCGCACACGCTTGGCACGCCATCAATCGGTGCTCCACCCACCCTGTTTGCACTGCAGGCCTGATTCTAGAGAACTGGGTGCAGGGGCGGCACAAGCACTTGTGGCTGAGCGTGGGAGCGGACCTGAAGATCGACACTAACCGTGACCTGGCCGATGTGGGGGGTGCGTGGCGTTGCGCCAGCTGAGACGCACGCCGCACTTTGTGCGTGCATTTCCACAGGTTGTTGCGATCACAGGCCGCGCTGAGCTGTGCATGCTGTGCATGCTGCTCTGCTCAACAAACGGTCTTACTCCCACGCCACGCAACCTGCCGGTCACCCGCCACCCCCATGCCCCCTGCTTGCAGCCGGGCACCTGCCGCTGTACGCGCTGAACAAGCTGCCGTACGGCAAGCTGGCGGGCGCCAAGATTGGGGTGAAGGAGGGAGTCATGTTCCTCACGTACTCCTCCCTCACCTCCTCCTCGGGTGCGCCCTTGCCTGCCACCTCCGGTTGCCCACCTAAATGAGCGCAAGCTGCATGTTGGGTGAAGGGAAGGAGGGGGGTGGGGCCTTGTTCACAGTCTGTCAACCCTCCATCTGCCGTCAACTGAAAGCCCGATTCACGTGTCCGTGTGTGCAGACCGCGGCCACACTCGCTTCCGCCAGCTGGTGGACTGGTGCGGCAAGGACTTTGACGGCCTGATCATCTTTGACGAGAGTGAGCTGGAGAATCCTGACTTGCAGGCAGCCAACCATTATGCCGTATGGTTGCATTCAGGCCGTGGTCAAGTTGCACTGCTTGCCAGGGGCCCTACGGGCAGCAACAGCATCCCGGCTTCGTGTGGCACCACCTGCAAATGTGCGCCTGGTGTGCTCGCATCTAACCGGCTGCTGTTGCCCCCTTCTGCTGTGCGCGTGCGTGTCAGGCCACAAGGCCAAGAACCTGGTGCCTGAAGGAGGCACCCGCCCTACCCAGGTACGGCCATGTTGGGAAACTCGTCTGCCATTGTAGGCCAACGGCACTGTGTGAAGTGAGTGGGCAGGCAATGTCGTACTGCACTCCGGCTGCCGCGCGCGGCCGACCGTGGGTGTCGCCATTGCCGTGCTTGAGCACACTTGCTCAGTCGCCAGCCTTGGAACCATGCCTGTCCTGCCCACAAATAATGCCTGCATGTTCACAGGTGGGCATCAAGGTGCGGGAGCTGCAGGCGCAGCTGCCCAAGGCCCGCGTCGTCTACTGCTCCGCCACCGGCGCCTCGGGTAGGGCCTCAGGGGTAGTCAAGGGCTGGCATCGCCTGCTGCCCTGCACGAGCCAGCCTGCTCAGCTTGAGAGCACCACCACGCTCCTTGGCTGGCACTGATAGGGGTGCACACGCCCGGTGTATGAATGGTACCATGCTCTCGCCCCTTGGGACTCATACCAACCCGCATGGCAGCAACCGAGCACACCTGCGATGACCCTGACGGTTTATCGACATGCTGAGCCACGCTGGCCCCCTCAACCCAACGTGGCGTCTTGTTCCTTCTCTCTATCGTGCAGAGCCGCGTAACATGGCCTACATGACACGCCTGCACCTGTGGGGCGAGGGCAACCCAGCCTTCAAGAACTTCTCGGCTTTCCTGGAGGCGGTGCAGGTGCGGGATGAGTTTTGCAGCATTGGCAGGGAGGCGGTGTGCAAGGGAAGGGGGAGGTTTTTGCTGAGCCCTGCTTCACACAGCGGCTGGTCCCCCCTGGCAGTGTGTGGTGAACACCACGCCTGCCCCGCACCCCACCCTGCCCTGATGCGCACCCTCCCGCCCTGCAGCCCAAGGGCAGCGGCAGCAGCAGCGGCAGCAGCATGGCGGCGCTGGAGCTGGTGGCCATGGACATGAAGGCGCAGGGCATGTTTGTGTGCCGCACGCTGTCCTTTGCGGGTGGGTACACGCTGTGCACGGGCTGATTGAAGCAGATCCGCCCCATGCAAGGCCCGCTGGCCTGACCGCGGCGTGTGGCCTGCAGCGCGTTGCAGCGAGGAGTGCCCCTGTTTGCAGCCAGCAGGCGCCGAGGTGCAGCCGGTCGGGGAACCCATACAGGAGCCCAGCCCCAGCCCACCTCGCCTCACCAAGTTGCGCTTTGCTGGCACACATTCCCTGTGCTTCAGGGGCCGAGTTCCAGACGGTTGAGGCGCCCCTGGAGGAGCCCATTGCCAGCCAGTACCGCGCGGCCACCACGGCTTGGAGCCAGCTGTTCCGAGAGTTCCTTCAGGTCTGCGGTGTAGTGAATGGCCCCTTGCGTGGTGGGATGGCGGGTTGGCGGGGGCTGCTGCACAGCGCGGCTGCAGCAGCAGCCGCCGCTGCACAGCGCTGCTGCTGCTGCTGCTGCTGCTGCTGCTGCTGCTGCTGCTGCTGTGCATTGCAATTAGCTGCAGCCGCAGTGCTTGATCGCCGCCACCGCCCCCCTCCCCCCCTCCAGGCCGAGGAGCGCGCGGCGGCGGCGGGGCTGGCCTTTGATGCGCGGGCCACCTGGCGCGCCTTCTGGGCCGCACACCAAGCCTTCTTCCGCCACATGACCATGGCAGCCAAGGTGAGGTAGCATTGCTGGATGCATTGGCTTGCTGCAACCAGTTTCTGGCGGGCTGCTGTTTGTTGCTGCGGTCGAGTCTGCGCCTGCTGTGGCCCGTGACATGGCTGCCAAGGTGGGCTTAGGGCTTAGCCTTCCTTATCCTTGGCCCGTGCGCACGCACGCTGCACCTGCGCCTGCATTCATCCCTCCTGCTCTCACCTGCCCAACAACCGCCCTCGCAGGTCCCCGCCATCGTGCGCATGGCGTGCGCCGCCCTGGCCAGCGGCAAGTGCGCCGTGATTGGCCTGCAGTCCACCGGCGAGGCGCGCACCGCGGATGTGGTGGCAGAGAAGGGAGAGCAGCTGGACGACTTTGTGTCGGGTGAGCAGCACATCTGCGGGTCCATTCAACAGCGGATTATGTTGCGATTCAAAGCCGAGAGGCGGTTAACCTATGTGTCGTGTGAGGCATGCAGTGGGCTAGATGTGCACGGGGAGTGGCATCGCCAGCGCCGACCCGCTCACCCAATCGCAACAACGCAGCCCTTGGCCCTGCGGCAGGGCATCGTTCAATTGGAACAGTTCTGCATTGCTCCAATCACCTTTCCATATGGGTGTATGCTGCACGCCCCGCTCATTGCAGGCCCTAAGGAGCTGCTGCTGCGCCTCGTAGACCTGCACTTCCCGCTGCCGCCCGACCCCGACGCTCCTGAGGACGAGGATGGTGCGTGGAGCTGTTATTCTTGCCAAGTTGTTGGTTCAGTTGTATACCCTGACAGATAGGGATGCCTGGTGCCACGACACTGCAGCTGGCGTGTGGTTGCCGCCGCCTGTGGCAGGTGCACTGCCGGGTGACGACCCACCAACCCGCTTAAGAGCGCCAACCCTCTGGCGCGATTGCCATGCCCTTGGTTGTGCAGGCAGCGACAGCGACTTTGATGTGGCCGCAGTGACCGAGGCGGCGGCACGCAACAAGCTGGGCGGGCGCGACCAGGTGCGAGAACTTGCATTGTTGGGGACCCATCAACGTGCTGCTGCTTGCAACGCTGGTTCTGGCTCTGCCTGATCGCCTCTAGCTGTGCACACTAGCTTGCACGCACGTAGATAAGCTGGGGTGTGCGTATCGGCTCCCAAACAGCCCCAAACTGCTGGCCCATCGCCGCACTGTTCTTCCTGCCCCTGTCTGCAGGCCTACCGCGGCGCCAAGGCGCGCCAGATCCGCTACCGGGAGTTTTCAGAGTCCGGTAAGCTTTGCACTGTTCAGCAAGATTGCACGGTGGCTATCTTGAGCAGTCGTTTGAGGTGCCGGCGAGGCACAGCAGGCACGCAGGCCGTGGCACGCAGCCCTGAGCGCACAGACCATTGCACGCCACCCTCAGCGCACAGTTCGTTGCAAGACAGCTGAGAGCCGCCGTGTGCCCCCGCCTCCCTCTCGCGCCAACCTGCAGAGGACATTGGCGCCACCGCCAGCAGCAGCAGCGACAGCGAGAGCGACAGCGGCGGCTACGTCAGCGGGAGCAGCAGCAGCAGCAGCAGCAGCAGCGAGGACGAGGAGGAGGGGGAGGAGGAGGAGGAGGAAGAGGAGGGAGCACGGGCTGTCAGGAAGCAGCTAAACGGAGGGGGTAAGCGCAGCGGCGCAGCGTCTCCCACACCCTCTTCTGCTTCTGAGGGGAAGCAGGCCAACGGCAGCGGCAAGCAGGCCGGCGCTGAGGCTGACGCACGCAGCCTGCGGGCGCGGCAGCGGGAGAGCCGGAGAGTGAGCCAGCAGAAGAAGGAGCGCTCACTCAGCAGCAGCGGCAGCGAGAGCGATGATGAGGCCAGCAGCAGCAGCGGCGGCCGCGGCAGCCGCGGCCGCACCCGAGCGGGGCGGAAGTCCAGTAGTGCGGCAGCAGGCAGCCAGGAGGCTGCAAGCGGCAGCAAGGGTGGGCGCAGCAGCAGCAAGGCTGCCATGCGGGAGGGCAGCAGGGAGCAGCAGGCTGTTCAAGGCCAGGCAGCGGAGGGGAGCGGCGAGCAGGCGCAGCAGGACGATGCGCAGCAGGAGGAGGCACAGCGTGCGCAGCAGGAGGAGGCGCAGCGTGCAAAACGGGAGCACGCTGAGGCCGCTTACCGTGAGGCGCTCGGCCGCAAGGAGCTGCTGCTGGCCCTGGTGCAGCAGGTGGGTGGGCGTTGGTTCCTGCTCAGTTCAGCAGTTGTGCATTGCTCTGCTGCTGTTGCTGGCGCAATTGGTCAGCACGGCTGGTGTTGCTGCAAACTGGGCACCCAACGGGTACAGGATGCTTACTGCACGTGCGCATTGGTCCCACGGTACCAGCAGCACTCGCCCTCATTGTTCGCCTGCCACTGCTCATTCAAACTTGCAGCTGGAGCTGCCCAGCAACCCCCTGGACTCGCTGATCGACCAGCTGGGCGGGCCATCACAGGTGCGGCCCTTTGGCCCTGCCAAGCTGCCCTCTGCGACCTGCTACACTGCTGGCAGTGGTACCGTGCATGCCCGGCGATGATGGCCCGATGGGATCCACTGTCCAACCCAGCCACCCTCCCGTATCCCTCTGTTATCGCAGGTTGCCGAGATGACGGGGCGCAAAGGCCGGCTGGTACGGAGCGGCGAGGGCGGCACTGGCGTGGTGTACGAGGCGCGCAATGCGTCGGGCGTGGATGCAGGTGAGGGCTTGACTCGTATACTCACTGCTCTCAGCCAGCATGCGCAGGCATATAGTCTGCTGTGCAAAACATGGTTTGCCCACCTGCCTGCTTTCACTCTCTCTTTGTGTCACCCACGCTGCCAGTGAGTCTTACGTGTGTGTGTTTGCTGCCCTGCCCTATCCCACATGCAGGATCGACTCTGGAGATGATCAATGTGCACGAGCGTGAGCTGTTCCTCAGCGGTGAGTGGCAGGGCAGGGTGCCCCTTCACATAGCAAGGCCAGGTGGGCAGGGTGCCCCTTCACATGGCAAGGCCAGGTGGGCAGGGTGCCCCTTCACATGGCAAGGCCAACCGGGCAGGGTGCCCCTACACCAGGAGGGCAGGAGGGCAGGGTGCCTCACCTCGCCTTGCTTTGTTCTGGCCTGCCCTGACAACATGCCAGAAGCGGTTGCCAACAGTAGTGGTTGTCCTGCTGCTCACCGCCGCTGCGCTTTCAACACATGGCCCCGCCTGCAGGCCAGAAGCTGGTGGCGATCATCAGCGAAGCGGCCTCAGCAGGCATCTCGCTGCACGCCGACCGGCGCTGCGCCAACCAGCGCCGCCGCCTGCACCTCACCCTGGAGCTGCCCTGGAGCGCCGACCGAGCCATCCAGGTGCGCTGCCCTGCATGCTTTGCACGCATGGCTGGTGAGCGAGTTTGTGAGTCACTGCGCATGGCCGGTCAGAAAGGAAGCGCGGTCAGCGGTAGCTGGGCTGCAGCGTTCGTTTCACTGCTCGCCCTGCGCTACTGCGCATATCCCCACCCACCCGC
>VIYQ01006521.1:0-10716 GCA_009928355.1 Chlorella sp. CH2018
AGGTAGGAGCGAAGGGTGGGCGGGAGGGCAGCACATGCTGCACATGCTGTGCTGTCCACATGCTGCAGGAGCTGTCCAGCTGCCGCCTGCGCATCCTAGCCTAGCTGACGCCCCTCTCACCCAACCCCATCTCTCACCTGCACCATGTCGCCGGAGTTGAGGTCCCACTGCATGATCTTCTTCTCCTGTGCTCAGAGACAAGGAAGGGTCCAGCAGCTCCATCAGCACGTGGCAGGCTTGCAAGCAGCAAGTAAAACACAGCAGTGCAGAGGCAGCCAGTGGCACCAGGCACGGCCCACCCAAGCACTGGCGCCCTGCAAGCGGCCATTTGTCAAGCCCATGCCACAGCTGCAGGCCCTGCCCCCCTGTACCTGCGTGCCCGCCAGCACCACGTGCTGCTCCTCGGGGTGCAGCCGCACGCAGTACGACATCTTGCCCTCGCCCACGGTGCTGCAGGCGTGGCGGGCAGGGGGATGTGCCAGGCAAAGTTGGTGGGCTGCTTGCACGAGGGACGCAATTTCGCACCCCCACATCCCTCTGGCAGCCCAGCCGGCAAGCCCCCGGCCGCCCTGCTGCAGCTGCCTGCTGCACAGTTCCACAAACCATTGTCTGTGCAGGCCCCCCGCCCGCCTGCGCTCACTTGATGATGGCCCCCGTCTCCGTGTCCCAGTACCGGATCTTCTTGTCGTAGCCCGTGGACACAAAGCGGCGGCCGTCGTTGGAGAACCAAATGTCCTTGACGCCCTGCAATGAGCGGCAGGCAGCATGCGTGAGCGGGCCGAGGGTGCCGCTACTGCCGTGGGGCAGCCAGGGTGCTTCACAGCAGCTGCCAGCGCTCAAGCACGACACGGCACAGTGGCCATTCAGCCCAGAACTGGAACTGCCAGCACGGGGCGCGCCCACCTTGGTGTGCCCCATGTACGTGCGCATGCACTTCTTGTGCCCGTTGACGTCCCAGATCTTGATGTTGCCGTCCAGGCCCGCAGACAGCAGCAGGTGGCCCGTCTCCGGGAAGAAGCTGTTGGGGGGAGGGGGAGGTGATGGAAAGGGGAGCGAGTCGGAAGTGCAGCATGTGTGGCGGAACGAGCATGGGCTGCAAGGAGGTGCGGCTGCAGGGGCAACAGTTGGCAGCTGCACGCCCACCCTCCCCTGGTGCTTGCTGGCAAGCAGCCCCCGGCCGCACCGTATCGCGTTGACGCCCTTGGTGTGCCCGCTCCAGGTGTGGATGTGGCGCTTGGGCAGGAAGCATGCGTCCGCCTGTGGGGGTGGAGCGGCAACAGATACTGGTTGGCAGCCATCCCTGATGCATGCAAGCTGCTGTGCAGTTGCCGGAAATGCAGCACAGCAGGTAGAGACTGAAGAGCATGCGCAGGCAGCGCCCCCCCTGCGCTGCCCACCTCGCGCTTGCTGCGCTCCTTGGGGCACTCCAGCCAGCTGCGGCCTGCAGGCAAGACAAGGGCAGGCAGGTGGGTGCGCAGGGTGAGCAGGGCATGGCTGGCAGCGCAGCTCCCCAGGCAGCAGCGACCACGCCACCCTGGCTGGGCCTGAATTCTCGGCCCGGACCCACAGCAACCGGCAGCAACAGCCAGCCAAGCCAAGCCAAGCTGCCCACCCTGGTAGTCGGTCTCGGCCTTGCCGTGGAACACGCTGGTGCGCCCCTCCTTGCCCTCCCCTTCGCCCGCGGTGCCCGCCCGCTCCGCCTTCTCGGCGTTGAACTGCAGCAGCAGGGCAGTGAAAGGATGGGAGAAGGTGAAGGCCATGGCTCTGGCAAGGTCAGCAGCAGCAGGCCGGCGCCTACCCCCACAGCACAACAGCATGCACGGCCTGCACTCCCAACCAAATTGGCCTGTGCCGCCCCACTGCCTGCCCTGCCATAAACCCCCTGCACAACCCCAGCAGCCCACCTTCTCCATGTACTCCTTCTGCTCGTCAGTCAGCTCCACCGCTATCGCCTCCTTCTCGGCCCACGGCTGCCGCGACCGCAGCGAAAACGGCTGCAGATGGTGGGGAGCGGCGGGGCAAGGCAGCATGAAAAGTGGCGGCAGGGGGCTTGCGCATAGTACAGCAGGAAGCAGCGCTGCGATAGCGCCAGCCGTGAAACATTCGCAGCTGCAGCGCCGTAAGCAGCACAGCAGCCATGCAGCAGCGGAGGTGCACCTGCGAGGGGTCGAACGCTGGCTGCTGCTTCTTGGCTTTGTCCGTTTTCTGCCGCTTGGCTGCCTGGCCTGCAGGTGAAATGAGCATGCAGCGTGGAGCATTGGAGGCAGTAGGACAGCAAGGCACGGTTTTACGGCAAGCACCAGCACGCACCAGCCTCTGCAGCAGCAGCAGCAGCGGCGGCGGCGGCCGCAGCAACAGCAGCATCCAGTCCGGCCCGGCAGCCGGCCAAGCACTGCTTGCCTGCCGCGGTCTCAAACTCCTCTTTGCCTGCCGACACAAGGTCGCGATGCCGCACAACCGCAGTGCCCGAGGGGTCAGCCGCCACGCCCTTGCTGCGGCAGGAGCAAGGAGGCAACAGCACAACATCACGCATGATGCACCATTCGCGAACCGTGCTGGTAGGCGTGTGGTCTCTCTCTCTCTTCTGTCCTGGCAGCAGGCACCCCCAGCTAGCTGCACCCGGCGCAGCCAGAGTTGTGACAGCGCCACGCATCTCCAGCTAGCTACGATGCCCCGCACCTGTGGAACATGTTGTACTGCTCGTCAAAGCTGTAGGAGGACAGGTTGGCGTCCTCCACATGCCCCGCACGGTGGTTGCGCAGGCCTGCAGCAGCGAGGCGTGGCACAGCGTTTGATGGGCAGCAACCGAGGCAGCGAGCGACATGTGGTTGCTGCAGCTGCGGCAGCAGCAAGTGGCAAAAACAACCACGCAGCTGACACTCTTTCCAGCACCTCCAGCTGCCCGCCCCTGCTGCGCACCCGCCAGCGCCGACTTTTGGTTGTGGTGCGTGGGCCCCATGACCGGCGCATGCATCTGCTCCACCGGCAGGTTGTACATCACCTGCCGCGCTGCCGCGGCTGCAGGGCGAATGGAAGGGGAGCATTGAGGGCTGTCTGGCCAAGTTTCTGGCTGCCTCATTGCAGCGGTGCAGCAGTCAGAAAAGGCAAGCAGCGCCAACAACGACGCATCGTTGGCAGGCTTGCACACCACGCCCAACTCACACTGGAGGTGCAGCGCCTGGCCGGCGGGCACCGCCTGCCCCTTGACCAGCTGCAGCCCTGCTGTCTCCACATCTGGTGCCGCGCTGACGCTGACAGACAGCAGCTTGACGGGCTGCTGCTCGCCCGAGGACGCGGGGCCCTCTTCGCCGCTGCGTGGCGGCGGGAGGCGGCGGCGGCGGCGGTGAGGGAGGGGTGCACGGCGGCAAGGCGCGCGACTGCCGGGTGTTCGGCAAGCTCTCGGTACCAGCAGCAGGCGGCCGCGGCGCCCGCAGAAGCAGCGCCGCTCCCGCAACGAGGCCGCAGCAGCAGCCCCGTGCCCCGGCGTGCCCACCTGCCGTAGCCTGCTAGCAGATCCATCGTGCGCGGGCCCGCAGGCCGACAGCCCCGCCGATTGCCGCACTCGCCGCACTCGCTGCCTCTCCACGCCCCGCACGCGACTGGCAAAGGCTGAGAGCAACGAAAGTGTTGTTTAGATCGAGGACAGGGCGCCGGAGAGGCGCTGGGGTCCGCCTGTTGGCTGCAGCCGCGCTGCGCGGCCCGACGCGGCCTGTCGCTCTCGCACTCGCCGCACTGAAGCTCCCTGCCTTCTGTTGCCGCATGCAGCGATTGCATCTGAGGTTGTACACAAGCACAGTAACAATGGACAGCATTTGTCTATGTCTATTGTTCATTGGAGCTGCGGGCCCCCCGCACTGCCACTGGCCCGCATGCCCTTCAGCCAGTGCTCACTGCTGGCCCGGCGGCGGCCCCGCCCCAAACTCCGTGGAGTTGCCATTCCAGTAGCTGTTGCCCTCATCCTGCCTGCCGCTGCCGTCCTGCGCCTTGCCGCCGTCGTGCAGAGTGTGCACATTACCGCCGCCGCGCTGCTGCGCGCTGCCCGCTCCGCCCGCTGCGTTGCCCGCCTCGCCACCCCCAGCCGTGCCCGCCGGCCCCGTGACATAGCTGTACGGATTGAGCCACGACTTGGCTGCTGCCAGCAGACCGCCCAGGCTCCAGCCGCCGCCGCGTCCCTGCTCCGCCGCCGGCTCCAGCAGCAGCGCCTGGCGCGGCTCAAAGCCCAGCTGCGCCAGCGGCGTCTGCATGTCGTCGGCGGTGAAGCGGCGGCGGGGGAAGGGCTGCACCAGGTGGTATGGCGCGCCGCCGTCTGCGGCAGGGGGGACAGGTGGGCAGCGTCAGGAGATGTGTGGGAGGGATTGGATCATCAACTGTGATGGCCCAGCCAGCAGGCATACTCAGTGACTGCCCACTCCCCTGCTCAGCCGCACAGGAGAAAGCGTGGCTGCTCATGCTGCCTGCTGCCCAGCCCAGCCCTGCCCTGCCTAGCCCTGCCTCAGAGCCAGCCCTCACCCGTGCGGTGCGTGTCCACATAGTGCGCCACCTCCTGCAGCACCGCTTCGGGTGGGAAGCTGCCCCGCAGCGCCTCGCCGTTGAACAGCTTGAGCTGCAGCGCAAAGCCGCCCGGCGGAGGGGGCGGCGGCGCCTGCGCCACCTGGCTGATAACAGCCCCTGGCTGTGCTGCTGCTGGCGGCGGAGGCGCCACCGTAAACTTGGACCGCTTGGCGGCGGGCGGCAGCAGCTCCAGCTGCAGCGCCGTGCGTGCCTCGAAGCCCAGGTCCTGCAGTGACGGTCGAATGCACAGGCGAGCAATCACGCCATTGCACAGCCCATCTGAATGGCTGGAGAACTGTATTGCCCCAGCATCCGGCAGACTGTCGCCCTGCACCTTGTATCTTTGCCCACCGCTCCCTCCCACGGCCCACTGCACCTGCAGGCTCTTGCCCAGGTCTCCCGAGAAAAAGGTGCGGGCGGGGAAGGTCTGTGACAGCTTGTATGCGCCCCTGCAAAGCAGACAGCAGGCGTAGCGGACAAGTTGAAGTTGCTGGCCAAAGAGCAAGGGAGTGCAGAGCAACCAAACGCGGCTCCACCAGTATGGCATGTAGACACAAAGACATAATGTGGCAAGCAGATGCAAACACCTTGCATGGCAGGCAGAGCCGAAGACCTTGCGTGGCAAGCGGAAGCAGCTAACTCTAGCAGGTGTGCAGTAGCAGCCACCCAGCCCACCTGTCGGTGCGGTTGGCGTCCACCCAGTCCAGCACATCGCTCAGCGTTGAGGTGCCTGGGAATGTGTGGCGAATGCTGTCGCCATTGCTCAGCCGCACCTGCAGCACCACCTCCGCAGGCGGCGGCGGCGGGGCTGGGGCTGCCTGCTGCCTCTGCTGCTGCTGCACAGGCTTTGGCGCTGCGGGGGCAGCAGGGGCAGGTGTAGTGGCAGCCTGCGCTGCAGGTTTCTGCTCCTCTGGCGCTGCTGCTGATGCCGCCGCCAGCTGCTGCGTTTCCACTGCCACTGCTGGCGGCTGCTCATGTGCCACCTCCTGCTCCGGCTGCGGCTCGGGCTCCGGCTGGGGCGGCTGCGGCGGCTGGTGACCCAGCGCGGCATGTGGAATGACCTGCAGGCTGGTGCGCGGCTGCACCCCGGAGTCTGCCAGGCATCGCTCCTCATCTGCCGCGCCCAGCTGCAGGCGGGGTGCTGTCTGCACCAGCAGGTAGGCCAGGTGGCGGCGGAAGCCGCGTGCCGATCGCGCCTCATCCACCTGCGAGCGAGGAGTGCGAGCCAGGGAAGGCCAGTCAGCAGCAAGTACCTCCAGTATGGAAGTCAAGGTGCCCAGCAGCTTCCTGCAAGCGCTGCCCACCCTGACTGACATTGCACCTGACGTGCTGCCATCAGCCGCACCAAGTGCAACAGCCAGCGCAGCTCACCGCAGCAAACACGGCCCGCAGCAGCGTGGCTCCGGTGAAGTCTGCCCTGAAGCTGCCGCCATCTGTGAACTTGAACTGCAGCTGGTAGGGCACGGTGGCAGGGTCCACTGGCGGCAGCGGCGGTGATGCTGCAGCTACAGCGGCCGCCTCGAATGCACGCATGTCCTCAGAAGTGATCTCCTCCAGGGGAGGCATGTCGCTGTCACCCTCATCCGCTGCTGCCTCTGGCTCATCCAGCGCCGGCATGTCCTCATCAGAGCCGCCGCCATTGGGCTCTGCTCCGGAGGCCGCGGCTGGGGTTGGGCCAGCTGCTGACGCTGCAGCTGCGGCCGCAGCCGCGGCAGGCATGGCTGCTGCAGCGGCGGCATTGCCGCTCGCCAGTGCGGTGACCAGGGCGGCCTGCGCCAGCTGCTGCTGCTGCTGGCGGTGGAAGCCAGTGAAGGCGCCCGCCAGCCGGCTGCGCAGCTCGGCGGCAGGGACCATGCCCGACACCTGTGCCAGCACAGCGCCGCTGGGTGACACCATCACCACCTGCAGATGTTAGTGAGGAGAAACAGGTCGCTGGAGGCATCTATCTGTGGGAGCAGCCCTCACGTGCGGGATACAGGCCACCCCGCAGTGGCGGGCGCTCAATGTGCAGCGCCCGTTGCAGCCAACCCCTCACAGCTCGATACAAGCTGCGCACCGAGGGCAGGCGGTCCACGGGGCAGAAGGTGCGGAAGTTCTTGGCATCTGCAAACGCGCTGCGGTCGGTGTTGCCCAGGTCGTCCTGCGGGCGGGGGTTGAGCACGCGCGTGCGCGTCATGATGGGTGCCAGCACAAGCCTGAGGCCCCAGAGTGCACAACTAGACTGGACGAACTAGATGAGCATAGATCGGCTGCTGTGGATGAGCAGAGCAACTGACAAGCCAGGCGGTGCTGCCCACTGCTTGCGCGGGCGCCATGCCCCCCTGCCCTGCTGCACCCACCTCCAGGCAGAGCGCGATGCAGCCCTCCACATGCTCCTCGCCCGCCTGCTCAATCAGCGCATCCTGCACCGTGCGGCTGCTCTGGTCAAAGCCTGCCGTGTGCATGGAACAGGGTGGGGACAAGGGCTGGGTGAGTGAACACAGGGCAGCAACAGCACGGTACCAGCACATGCTGACCGCACTGATGCAACTTGCTGCAGATCAGGGGGGCTCGCCTGTCAGCAGCACCAGCAGCGGCTTGCCCTCCTGCCGTGAGGCCGCGATGGCCTCGGCCACGCTGCCCTCGAACCACATGGCTGTCGGCGAACCTGCCTTGCAGAGGGTGCGGCGGCAGCGGCAGTGGCGGTCGGCGGCAGGCGGGGCAGCATATCGGGGGCTCGCCGCGCAATCCACCCACTGTCGGAGGTACGGGATGCACGGTGGCAGGGCGGGTGCGCGGTTTTTCGGCCCAGGGCGCGCACTCGCTGCGAGCGCACGGCCGTGCGGCCCTCCCGACCCGCGGCGGCTTGCCTGGCTGAATTAGAGGGCACTTAGACACGCCTCGATCGACGCGCAAGGGCTGCGGAGGTCCCACACGCTTGGGCCGAGCCGTGTATGGGAAAGGAGGGTCGCTCTGTAGGTCCAGCTGCTGAAAATGCAATCAGGAGAGCGATCGCAATGCGTGGAATGACATGGCCGCCTGGATGGCCAGGCATCGCCGCGCCCGCTGCCGCCGCCGCTATACAGCCGCCGCTATACAGCCGCTATACAGCAGCCACCTCGCAGTGTCACACGCCACACCGGCGTCTCTATGCTACACTGTTTGAGTGATGTACAAGCTGCTGTTTGGGTCATGTACAACCAATGCCATCAAAAGAACTCTGGCGGCCCATCCGAGTTGCTGCCACTGCCGCCCGCCGCGTCGTCGGGCGCAGCATGGTGCCGCTGGTGCAGCGCCCCACCCAGCCCCGACTCGTGCAGCAGGTGCTGCTGCAGCAGCGATTCCGAGAGCTGAGGCGACACAGACAGCGGCTGCGTGCCGTGACCGTTGGCTGGGCCGCCTGCCGCCGACATGCTGCTGTTTTCGCGGCTCAGCGTGGCGAGCTCCGCCAGCAGCGGCCGCCCAGAGGGTGACCTGGGGGATAGGAAGTGGAGCAGGGAGAGGGTTGAGTGACTGAGAACGCTCGCGACGCGCACAGCTTGATGGGAGGCAATGCCTCTCACTGCTTCAGGATGCAACCAATCAACTGCCATGCGCGCACCTGCCATGCCAGGGCTGCCGCGGCGAGGGCGCTGCTTGCGAGCCGGGCGAGGCCAGCAGCGCGTGCAGCGGCGATGCCGAGGCCGCTGGCACCGCGCCGCCAGGCCGGGCACTGGCTGGGGCCTGCTGTGGTATGGGCAGCGGTGCTTGCACTGCCGCAAAACCTTGCTGCCGTTGTGGCTGCCTATGCAACTGCGGCTGCTGCAGCGCGCCGCCAACAGCCGCACCTGCCGCTGCTACCGCGGCGGGCACAGGGGCTAGGGTGCGCCCCGCCTGCTGCTGTGGCTGCTGCTCCCGCTGCCCATACAACGACTGCAGCATGAGCTGGCTGGCGGCCAGGCCATCAACCGGCGCTAGGTCGGCAGCCAAGCAGGCTGCCAGGTTTCCATCTACCCCGCCGCCAGTTGCACCTGCTGCTGTTGCTGCAGGTCGAAGCCTCGGCTGCTCCTGCGCTGTGAAGTCTGCTGACCCAAAGATGCCGCTTTCACCAGGCGCGCCGCTCGGCCGCGCTCGGCGCGCCGCCAGCGCTGCTGCCAGCTTCTGCTGCCGTGGCGACGGCGGCGCTTGCCGCCGCGCCTGCTGCTGGTGCGGCAGCGGCAGCATGGACCAGGCTAGCGAGCTGGAAGCAGCAGCTGCGGGCACTGCCGCTGCCACCTGCGCCAGCAGCTGCTGGCCTGCGTTGTCTGGCTCCCAAGCAGGGTAGGTTGCTGCAGCGGGAGGGGAATGTGCGGGTAAACTCAGCGGCTGAGTGCCTGACTCTCCAGAGTGAGATGCTGTCTCCCTGCAGTGCGCTAGTGCAGGCCCAGTGCACTGCAGGCACGCCTGCCGCGCCGCTGCCTACCGCCCGCGCACCTGCAAATGTGATGAGGCTCTTTTCCATCTTGCCCTGCCGGCTGCGCCAGGCCTTGGGTGCCTCCAGAGGAGAGCCGTACCGTGCGTTGCCATGGCGCTGCACATGAAATGAGGGGCGGAGCCACGGCAGATAGTTGTCGCGGTGAAAAGGGATGCGCAGGCTCAGCCGAGCGATGCCAGGTTGTGTGTGGCAGCTGCAGCAAGTTTGGCCTGCGACCCCGGAGCAGCTGCAGCGCACCTGAAAGTCGAATGCGGCCAGTGAGCAGACGTCACCCACGCCCTCAATGTGCACGCTGTTCCCTTCCACAAACTCGAGCACAGCGCCTGCGGGGCAAGATGGGGGCAAGACAAAAAACAGCCGGTTCTGTGTCAGGCGCCGCTGCTGGCACCTGCGCCTGCTTGCAACGGCCCTCGGCCTGCCGATAGATATGCACGCTGGCGACCGCACCCTGCTCTGCTCCCAGCCATTCACAGCGCTGCTCCGCTCACCGGCGCACAGGGGCAGGCTGAACCACAACAGCAGCGGAGTTAGCAGGATGGATGCCAGCTCCTCTAGGAACAGCCGCGCCTTGAACTGCGGGGCAGAAGGATCACCACAGTGACGCTGGCTGCGAGGGTGTGCCACACCGAGGCCCAGCACGACAAGCTCTTTGCCAGCTTGGCGGCAACAGCCGGGTGGTAGGCTGTTACGCAGCACAAGCGCGACATGATGCTGGCAAGCTGCAGCACAGAAGCAGGCCCGCTGGCCCACCTGAAACAGCGCTTCAAACTCCTGCTGCACCTCCAGGCTGTGCGCTCTGCGGCAGGCAAGGGGGAGCAGGGGCAGAGGTATGGTGCTCCCAGCAGCTCTATGCCTGCACCACCCACAGCTGCCTGACCTCAAGGCGAATGCCACCAGCTGCAAGTACGGTGCGTCCTGGAGTAAGATGCCACTCACCGCCCGCGCCAGTGCCGTGGCAGGTAGTGTGTGTGAGCCACCACCTCTGCAGCAGCGGCAGTGGGTTTTGTTGCCTGCAGCGCTGCAACCATGACAGCATGCAACACCATGCAGGGCAAGTGGCAGCCTGCAGCCGCACTGCCAAGCTGCGCGCATGCTGATCCAGAATGCTTGGGGGCCCCCAGCGTGCTGCACAGGCGCACCCATCAGCGCGGCTTCGGGGTCAAAAGCGGTGCCCGCCTCGATGACGAATGCGCGGCTGAGCGCCAGCACCACTCCAATGATGGCCACCCACCTGCAGATTGGGATGGGCAGAGGGCACGCGCGGGTGGGGTATGAAGGATAGCTGCGGCAGCGCTAGTCGAGCACACAGCCGCACACAGCCGGGCACACGGATGCAGCTAGACAGGCCGCAGGTGGCCTGTGGCACGTGCACACATCGATGCCATGCTCCTGTCCCCCGCCCACCAGACGATCTGGCGGCCAAACAGGTCGCGCTCCAGCAACCGCTCGTCCAGCAGGGTGACTACCAGCAGCAGCGCTTCAGCAGAGCCTGCCACAAAGGCCACAAAGCGCGCCACGTTGCTGCAGTGGGATGGCGAGGGAATTGGAGACACAGCGGAGTGAGGATGTGTTGAGGCGATTGTGGCAGGAAGGCGGGCTGAGGCTGGGCTGGAGCAGACCGGCTGCAGCAAAAGCGCTGCCAGCAGCAGCAGCAGCGGCAGCGGCAGCGGCGGCGGCAGCGGCAGCGGCAGCGGCAGCGGCAGCGGCGGCGGCGGCGGCGGCAGCGGCAGCGG
>VIYQ01006523.1:0-18169 GCA_009928355.1 Chlorella sp. CH2018
TGGACGTCAGCCCCACCTCCATCCTCAGCCCCAACGCATGCATGTCCTCCTGAACCAATCCTCGTCAACAACCACCCCCGCCTGCTCAAACGCACGCCCGCCCGTCCAGTCCCACGGAATGATGTCCCACCCCCCCGTTTTTCCCGAGAGCTCCAACGCACGTCTGCACCCCCTCAACGGCTGCTGCTGCTCGTCAACACTTGTCGTCAATCACCTCGTGTAACTGTTACAAGTGGTACAACAAGTCAGAACGCCATCATGACCAGCATGGCATAGGACACCAGGCGCTTGCGCGTCTCGGGCGGCAGGGCCTCGTGCTCCATGGCCAGCAGCTGCGCCAGCAGGGACTGCATGCGGCTCTCCGCGTCCCAGCACCAGAGCAGGAAGCGGCAGGCGACGTCGTCAAAGGCGCCGCACTGCCCCAGCCGGGAGACCAGCTCCTTGCGCAGGCTGTCGCGCGCCTCCGCCGACCCGCCGCCCTCGCCAGGCAGCGGCCGCGGCTGCAGCAGCGGGGCCAGCTGCGGCAGGGCCAAGAGGGGCGGCAGGGGAGGAGGCTGCGGCCGGGGCTGAGGCTGAGGCTGCGGCAGGAACAGGGGCAGCGGCGCGGGCAGCTGTGGCTGGGGATGCGGCAGGAACGGGGGCAGCTGCGCGGCGTCCGGCGTCGGGCTGCGAGCGGGGGGCGGCGAGCGGGTGCTGCGGCTGCGGCTGGTTCGACTGGTGCGGCTGTCGGAGCGGGTGCTGCGGGTGCTGCGGGTGCTGCCGGAGCGGGAGCTGCGGGTGCTGTCGGAGCGAGTGCTGCAGCTGCGGGTGGGCGATCGCGATGAGCGGGGCCCGAGGCTCGTCGGCGATCGGCGCGGACTGCTCTTCACTCGCATGGCTTGCTCTGCGGGACAGCGCCCGGGCGTCGGCAGGCGTCGGCAGCGGCGGCGGGCGGCGGCAGGGGCAGCAGCGGCAGGCCTGCAGGTCTCGCGCGCGCCAGGCCGGCATACCGCGCGCCCCAAATGCCCACACTCGATGGAAACCCGGGCCGCGGCTGGGCTGTGGCACCCACCGAACTGCTGGCACTTGGACCAGGGGGGTTGCAGGGGGCCTTCCAGGGCAGCTGGATTTGGGTCTTGAGGTGTCTGGAGGACTGTGAATGGATTGATAGGGGTCTGGGTTGCCAGAGCGTGGCAACTCGACAGTATACTGCCCAACTCCACGTGCTGGAGCAGCCGCCTGTCTCAACCCCGATGGCTTTCTTCCCCACGTGTCAATCTTCCCGATCGTTTCTCTTCTTTTCAGATCGGGTCTTTTGGATGGCCAGGGGCGGCCGGGGTTTCTGGGAGGACTGTCCACACTTGTGGTGAGTGCTGGGAACTCCGGGCCTCCGGCGGCGCGCTTCCCCGGGCCTCACCGCCGGCTCTCCAGCCCCTGCATGCATACTCTGAGGCATTCTGAGGCCTGCGGGGGCCTTGCAAGCTGCATTGGGAGGCTCCACCCCCCTGTCCGGGTGCCCACCGACACAAAGCCTCTCGCAAATCGCGGCCTGCCCTCGCTTGCCACCCTGCACGCTCCTCAGAGTGCTCAGGAGGGGCTTCTGAGCCAGGGCTGGATCGAGCGGGCCGCGGCCCCGGCCGTCCCCCTGCCGCCCCCTGCCGCCGCCCTAGCCCCGCGCGCGCCCTGAGCCACACATTGCTGTCCCCCTGATACTTTGTACTGCAGAGGTATCACTTGTCAACCATGGCTGCCACGCCTCTTGGATCCGTGGTTCCAGGCACCCTGGGCCCCATGTGGTGAGTGGCGCCCGCGTTGGTGCTGTCGGCGCGCTCGCAGCAGCAGCCGCCGCCGCTCCCGCCAACCGCCCGCCGCTCGCCAACCGCCGCAGGTATGTCGCCGTCGAGTCCAGCGCGTACAAGGCCATCGTGCTGACCACCGACACCACCAAGACCGCGCCGGAGCTGGCGAAGCTGGCCACCCTGGCGACGGCGGAGCAGCATGTGCACTTGGCGCACTTGGCCGACCATCCTCGGGGGCACACCGCCGTGCTCCGCGCCTCCTCCGACGGCACGCACCTCCTCTCGCTCACTGCATCCGAGGGGGCCTGTACCTTCACCTGGCCCAGCTTCATGGCCATGGCCTTCTGCCTGCAGAAGTGCCTGGCCAAGGTGGGGTTCGACGCTGGCCTGTGGAAACACGTGCTGCAGGGCATGTCGTTCCTGGCGCCCCCGCACCCCTTGCCGCCGCCCTCGCCCGGCAGCAGCTCCGGGGCGGACCACTCCTGCACCCAGCCAGCCAGCAACTGCATCTTTGATGACTTGCCCGAGCTCGCTGGCAAAGAGAACGACCACCTCTGGCCCTTCCTCTGATCTCATTTCGTCTCGCGGCACCATTTCATCTTTCATACTCTTTGATCATTCCTGATCCATGCTTGCATTGTGCACTGGCCACCCCAGTTTTCTGCACGTACACTCAATTCCCCGCCCCTTGTTGTTCCAATAACGCGAAGGCCCGCTGCCCGCGTCACCCAAGTTCTGCCAACCAGCCGACGTAGATTCCTCCCCTTCTTCCATTCTCATCTCGCCGCCATGATCTGCCAACCGACCAGTCCCTTTCTCTCACCTCTCACCTTGTCATCGTTTCTCTCATCTCTCTCGCCGCCACCTGCCAACCAACCGATCCCTCCTTCTCACCGCCACATGATCTGCCAACCGACCAACGTAGACACTGTACCCAGCCCTAGCTACGATCCCCTTAGAACAGAAGCCCCCCCTCCCAAATGCGTGTCCGTCAAACGTCCCGTGTCTGTCCAACGTCCGCCGCCTCAACGGCTGTCTCGATGTGTCTCCCCGGCTGTCTCCACAGCCGTTTCGTCCGTGTCCTGCCGCGCCACCAGCGTGTCGATGCACCTGACCGCCCGCCGCGCCGTGTCCTCGTGCTCCCACCTGTAAAGCGCCCTCCATAACTCCTCGAGGCCCAGGGGCAGCGCGGCCACCACGGCCCCGGTGTGCGAGAAGAAGAAGGGGGCCAGCCGCTCCGCCACAAACGGCATCATGGGCAGGTAGTCCACTCCGTACACCGCGCGCAGCCGCTCGGGGCCCAGCCTGCTGCCGTAGCCGGAGGGAGACCACAGCGCCTCCTGCACCTCGGGCGCGCCGTCCAGCACCCGCACCGCGCGCGCAAACCAGGCCAGCCACTCGTCCATGCGCGCGGGCGTGGCGAGCCAGTAGTTGCAGAAGAAGCAGGCCACGTCGTCGCGCACCGCCTCCGCGGGCTCCACCCCCAGGCGCAGCAGCAGCGGCACCCAGCACTCCAGGAAGCGCGGGTGGCTGCGCACGGCCTGGGGCAGCAGCTTCTCGGTGGAGGGCAGCAGGGCCACCACGTCGCTGCCCCGCACCTCCTCCAAGACGCGCTCAAAGTTGGGGGGGATGCGGATCTTGTCGGAGGCCCGCCACGACAGCGTGCCCACGAAGTCCGCGTCCCGCCACTCGTCGCGCAGGGAGGGCAGCAGCGACAGGAACGCCGCCCCCTCCATGTAGCGCGCGCCGGGCAGTGCGCCAGACAACCTGACCACCCTGGCCCAGGCGCACTTGTCATACTCCTCTCGTGCACGGGCCTCGGAGGCGTCGTCGTAGGCCAGCACGTACACCACCGCCTTCATTGCCCGTCGCACACACTAAAATTGGGCGGATTGAACCTGGATCCCAGCAGGAAGCTGGCGCCGGAAGCTGGGGCGGAAGCTGGGAGGGGGTGACATAACCAGCCCCCAAAACCACGGCCTGTCGCGTGACCGCGGAATTCCCGGCCTGTCGCGCCTCCAGCAGCACCACCAGCAGCAACAGCAGCAGCAGAGCCGCGGCTGAGGCCTGCACTTCCCGCGGCACCATGCCCTCCTCCCCAGACTCCTCCCGGGACTCCTCCCCAGACCGGCGGGCAAAGAAGAAGAAGACCTACGCCTGCGTGTACCCCAGGACTGTTGCCGACCCTGCAAAGGCCAAGAAGAAGCTGGTGAGGCCGGGGTGAGGGAGGGGAGGGGCGAGACCTGGGCGTGGTAGACACTGACCACCCTCTCGTCGACCACCCTCTCGTCGACCACCCTCTCGTCGACCACCCTCCCGCGCAGAAAGCCGTCCGTCAGGACCTGGAGACATGGCTGGAGGAGCAGGGCGTCCACGTCTCGGAGGAGGAGGTGGACGCCCTGCTGAGCCAGATCGAGGTGACGACCTACACTTCCTGCAAGCCGGTCGAGGGCAAGATGAAGCGGAAGGCCCGCTACGAGTTCGAGGCACCCTTCTTCGACCTGCCGTCGGGCAAGGTGAAGTCTGTGCCGGTGTGCGTCAAGAAGCTGGGCGAGATCCTCATGCACCACCGCATGCAGCAGACGGCAGCGTCCCACGCCTCGACTGTGCTGTTCTGGCCGTCACAGCCCCCGCCACAGCAGCCCCAGCAGCAGCCCCAGCAGCAGCCCCAGCAGCAGCCCCAGCAGCAGCCCCCACAGCCTCAGCAGCAGCCCCCACAGCCTCAGCAGCAGCCTCAGCAGCAGCCTCAGCAGCAGCCCCAGCAGCTGCTCCCGCCGTATCACGCCCTGTATCAGCCCCATCAGCTCCCTCACATGTCCCAGTGGGCGCCGCCGCCTCAGCAGCCATACCTGCGGCCACAGCCGTTCCTGGGATCGCCCCAGCGCCTGCTGCCTGACGTCCCGGACTACGGGGTCGGCTACATGATGAAGTTGGACGAGGACGGCCGCGCGGTCGAGGCAGTGCAGGCGCTGATGACCATGTCGTCGCTGGAGGACGAGGCCGAGCTGCAGCGGGCGGTCGAGCAGCGGACGGCCGAGCAGCGGGAGGCGGAGCAGCGGGCGGCCGAGCTGCAGCAGGCAGTCGAGCAGTGGCAGCGGACGGCTGAGCAGCGGGCGGCGGAGCAGCGGGCGGCGGAGCAGCGGGCGGCCGAGCTTCAGCGGGAGGCGGAGCAGCGGCAGCGGGAGGCAGAGCAGCGGCAGCGGGAGGCGGAGCAGCGGGCGGCCGAGCGGCAGCGGGAGGCGGAGCAGCAGTCGTTCGAGTACAAGCGCGCGGCGGCCATGGCGCTCGACCACCCCGACCTGGTGATGCGCATGCGGGAGTTGGGGGTGCAACAGGACCCCGACGCCCTGGTCGACTGGGCCCTCAGCCTGCCGCGCGCCAGCCTGGATGCGCTGCTGGGGCGCGAGGACGACCCGGACGCGGCGGACGAGGCGGAGGAGGCGTTGCAGCGGCGAGATGTGGCGGCAGCAGCGGAGGCAGCGGCTGGCACCAACATGTTTGTCGCCTGTTTGTGGCAACCCTGGTGGTCTGAGTGAATTTTTTGTGTAACACACGTGGCATGAAGAAACAGCTGGAAGCCAAGCTCGCGAGGATGAGCAGGAAGCAGCAGGGGCAGATGGGTGTGAAGGGCGTGGAGCTCAAGCCTTCCAGGAGGCAGCAGGGACAGCTGGGCGTGAAGGGCGCGGAGCTGAAGCCGTCCGCCCCCGCGACGATGAGGGTGGTGGTGTACGAGGGTGCCAAGGCCAGCTCCACGAAGTTTGACAGGCTGTGTGTGCGCAAGACGAACGCCACGGTGGGCGGGGGCGTGAGCAGGTCCTACATCCGCGGGCTCGACAGCAAGATCGAAGACCACCCCAGCAGCACCTTCCGGCTGGCGGTGCTCAAGGGCCAGCAGACGGTGGCCCTGACGCACTGCACGCTGTACGCACGCATGCCGGGGTTCAAGCAGCAGCGCGTCGTGTTTGTGGACCTGGTGTGCTCCGACGAGAGGGCCAAGGGGGCGGGCTCCATCCTGCTGACGGAGCTGGAGAACTACGCCCGCTCCATCGGCGCCCGCGTCGTCGCCCTGCAGTCCCTTCCGTCCCCGCAGGTCAGGGGGGCCTACAGCCGCCGCGGGTTCGTGCGGGGCCTGGGCAACCGCAGCAACGAGGCCACGCGCCTGGCCCGCCAACGCTTCGCCAACCTCCGGAGCATGGCCAGCAGCGGCAATTTCAAAAGGCTGCTCAAGTACTTGAACAACGTGGACGACGACAACCAGTTGCGTCTCAACCTGGAGGAGCAAGCGGAGTTGACCAAGGCCCTGAGCCCCGCGTTCCTGGAGGCGCTGGCCGGCGAGTTCTACCCCGCGTACAACTCGCTCTTCGGAGAGGGCGACTCGGTGGCCATGTACAAGCAGGTGCAGCAGCCGGCCAGCACCGCGCGCGTCTGGTGGGACACCCCCGACTACGCCGAGATCGTGCAGCCCCGCCAACGCACGCTGGCCACCTACTACCGGTACAGGGGAGCGAGCCGGTTCACCAGGGCCGGGCGCGCAGATCCGCAGCAGCAGCCGTCGTCAAAGCCCCAGCCCCCGCCGGTGCCACAACAGCCGCAGCCGCAGCCGCAGCAGCCGTCGTCGCGCTCGTGGATACCAGCGTGGTGGTTTGGCAGGTAGTTCTCAACCGCCCGCCACCCTGGACCATCCGCGGGGGCCACGGAAAAAATCAGGTGCTCTGTGTACATGCGACTACCCACGCTGCGTCTGGAGCACCACCCCCACGCCGCCACGCTGTCCGTCCAGCCGCCCGGCACCCTGGACCCCTACCAGTGGGTGGCCATCGACGCCTTCCCCCTCGACAACTGCATGTACCACGCGGTGGCCGTCGCGCAGGGCATCCGCCGCCTGTTGCGCAAGCCCAACGCGGCCGCCATCCAGCGCGCCGTCGACCAGCTGAGGACCAACGTCGCGAGGTACATGTGCAACAACCCCGGCGCGTTCGGCAGGCTGCTGTTCCCGGCCGCGGGAGCCCGCCTGCCCAACCCGCGCGCCAACAACCCGCTGCCCAGCACCAACACCACCGCGCCCGTGTCCGAGGCGGCCGCGGCAGCCGTGCGGGCGGGCATGCGCGAGTACTGCCTGGCCGTCAGCCGCGAGACCTGCCACGGCGGGCGCGCCAACCTCATCGCCCTGGCCCAGGCGCTCAAGAAGCGGGTGTGCGTTTACAAGTCCAGGGCCAACAGGTATGTGCTCACAGACACGTACGGCCCGCGCTCCGCCCCCAAGATCAACCTGCTGCATGCCGGGTCCATGGCCTACATGGCCCTGGTGCCCTGCTCCATGCTGCACGTCGACGGCCAGTCCCTGTGCGCCTCCGCCCCCCACTGGACGCCCGTCCGCGTGCCCGACAAGCTGTCGAACAGCCGCAGCACGTCCAATAAGTCCAACAAGTCGTCCAACAAGTCCAACAACCGCAACCGCAACAACAGCAACCGCAACAACAGCAATCGCAACAGGAACCGCTAGCTGGCCGCGGCCTTGGCGTCCTGCCGGGCCCGGTGCCACTCGCTCACCACCCGATGGCAGAACTCGACGGAGCCAAAGTGACGGGTGACGGCGCGGCGCAGGGGCTTGCACTCGTCGCACGCCCGGTTCACGGCGTCCAGCGACTCCAGGCTGCCCAGCAGCAGCGAGACGACGTGCGACTTGGTCAGCTTGCCGCTCGCCAGCTGCTGCGCGGAGGGGCGGCGGGGGGCGGGCACGCGGGCGCGCTTGGCCTCGGCGCGCGCGTTCTCCAGCGGGGCCACGAAATGGGCGTGCGCCATCCCCTGCAGCAGGCTGTCGGCCAGGTCGTCCAGCTTCTGCGACTTGGCCCACGTCTCGCGGATGGCCTCGGTCTGGGGCACCCCCGCCAGGAACGCCCGCACGCTCTGCACCGCCAGCTTCTTGCGCCAGTAGTAGCTCCACGACTCCGGCTGGCTGTCCTTGGGCCACCACGGCGACGCGGCGGCGAAGTTGAGCTTGTGCCGCGAGTCCGCCAGCGCCACGTGCTTGTCGTGCATGACGAAGAACATCTCCAGGTAGCACTGCAGGCGCACCATGGGCGTGTTCTTGCCGGGCTGCCGCTCGATCACCACGTCCCGGATGCAGGGCAGCCAGTCCAGCACCCCCGCGGCCCGCAGCGTGTCGGCCAGCGCGTGGCAGGCGGGCAGCGTGGTCGTCACCACCCAGTGCAGGATGCGGTCGTCGCGGCCGTGCGGGTCCGCCCCCGGCTGCAGGCAGCACAGCGCCAGGTTCTTCTTGCCCACATCGATGCTCAGCAGCGCGCTGGGCTGGGCCTCGGGGTCCATGCCCGCTTTCCTGGCTTCGCTCCTTTAAATAATTTTTCGGGGCGGGACGTATGCCGCCGCCCAAGCGCCCCTCCGCCGCCAAGAAGCCCGTCGCCGTCGTCAAGAAGTCCGTCAAGAAGCCCGCCGCCGCCGTCAAGAAGCCCAAGGCCAGCACAGCCAACCAGCGGCGGCAGGCGGCCATGATGTCGGTGTCGTATGACGAGGACGAAGACTCCTAGGGCTCTAGGCCGTGTACTTGAAGGAGGCCCTGTAGATCCCGGTTGCCTTGTCGCTGCCGAACCCGCTCTTGCCCGGCCCGTACTCGCCGGGGTCGCCGCCCTCCGCCTCCGCCAGCTCCAGGTCCTTGTGCGTGTACGTCTTGCCGCTGATGGCGGGGTTGGGCAGGCGGGAGGCGCGCGAGTGGTTGCGGATCAGCTGGTTCTTGACCGAGGTGTCGCCCGACTTGGGATGCTGGCACCAGTACACGCCGTCCTTCTCGACGGGCTCCGGGAAGGGGTCGAAGCCCGAGGGCGCGTCGGGGCACACGTACATGCCCGACTTGGTCGACACGTCCTGCAGGATCACGCCCGGGCCGGGGGCGGGGGTTTTGCCGTCGTCGTCCTTATTGCCGCCGAACAGGCCGTCGATGCTGGCCTTGAAGTCCTTGTTGGTGTTGTACAGGAACAGCACGCCGCCGCTGCACACCACCGACATGCAGCACACGCCGCCCAGCACCAGCAGCATGATCATCGCGCCACCGCCGCCACCGCCGTTGTTGCCGTTGCCCATCGGTTGACTTGACTAGACTCACGAAGTTTTTCTTGGCGTTTAGGTGGTGGTGGCGTTGGGGTAGGCGGAGGCGTAGTGCTGGACGTACTTGACGCACTCCGGCTTGGAGCTGCACTGCCTGTTGCCGTTGTAGTCGCTGTTCGAGCTGGAGAAGTACCCGTCCTTGAGCGACCAGTTCATGCCCGTGTCGTTGGGGAAGTCGCTGGGGCAGACCCACGTGCCGTTCTTCTCCTCGCGCGGCTTGTACAGGCCGGTGTCCTCGCACTTCTCCTCCAGCTCGGCCTTGGTCTTCTCCCACTGCGCCTCCGCGTTCGCAGGCTCCCCGCCGCCGAACAGCCCGTCGATGCTGGCCTTGAAGTCCTTGTTGGTGTTGTACATCAGCAGCACGCCGCCGCTGCACACCACCGACAGGCAGCACGCGCCGCCCAGCACCAGCAGCATGATCATCGCGCCGCCGCCACCGCCGCCGTTGCCGTTGCCCATTTGGTGACTGGCCCCGAAATAAATTTTTGTGCGCGAGCCTGCATGACCAACACGTGGCTGAGGATGCTGGGGATCGGGCGCAATGCCAGCCCCCCTCGACGACGCAACAACACCAAGCCGCCCGTCAAGCCCACGCGCAACCTCAGCCCCCTCGGTCGGCCCAAGAACTTGACCAACGAAGAGTGGCGAATCATCCAGGCCAACCTCGCCAGCAGCAACAACAACCTGACCCCCGAAGAGCGGCGACTGATCGAGGCCAACATCCAGGCCACCCTCGCAAAACAACGCGCCAACGCCAGCACCACCCGCGCCAGCAGCAACAACAACTTGGTGAACCTCACCGGGAACACGCCCACCCGAACCCCCCGCAACCGCACCAGCAACCGCGCCAGCAGCAACAACAACACCCCCCGCGCCCTCGCCAACGCCGCCGGGTACCCGCTCGTCGTTCCCCGGGCCACCTACATCGTCAAGCACATCCCGGGGGACGGCGACTGCCTGTTCGCGTCCGTCGCCCAGGCGTCCAGGATCGCAGACGGCGAGCAGCCGCTGCCACGGGCCGACCTGGCCGACGTGGCCAATGACCTGCGGCTGATGACCGTGGCCTACTTGAGAAGCCATGCCAGCCCCGACTTCATCGACTACAGCCCGGCCAACGGGGCTCCGTACAACGCCGGCACCAGCCAGCACAACAGGTTCCAGAACTACCTCGTCACCATGAGCAAGCGCGGCGTGTACGGCACGGAGATGGAGGTGGAGGCGCTCGCCAACCTGGTCAACCGCAACATCGTGGTGTACTGGGATGCAGAGGCTGCCGCACAGCGACGTGCCCGCCCCAATCGCCCGGCCCCCAACCCCAGCCCCCATCTCACGCGCTGGCCGGTGATCTACAGGCCGCGCCGGGGCCGCAGCCGAGACACCATCGTCCTGCTGTACGAGCAGTACAGGCGACCAAACGGCTTCGAGACGGGCCACTTTGACGTCCTGCTGCCCAGGCGCCGGTGAGCGTCCTGCTGCCCAGGCGCTGTTGAGCGTCCTGCTGCCCAGGCGCCGGTGAGCGTCCTGCTGCCCAGGCGCCGGTGAGCGTCCCAGTGAAGTTTTCTGCGCCACGACCATGCTGCTGGAGTTGGTGGTGGTGGCGGTGGCGGCCGCGGCCGTCGGGGCCACCCTCGCCCTGCTGTGGCTGCAGCACAGGACTCCTCCGCCGCCGCCGCTCACTGAAGACCAGCCCCCACCCTGGACCACCCCCGAGCTCTCCCCCGAGCCGACGACTCTACCCAAGCCCGACAGCGGCCTGCCCGTCGACCTCGATTGGGTCCACCAGCCCGGTCAAGGCCTCGTCCACCTGCCCAGCGTTCCAGTGCCAGGCGTCCCGCTCACCCCCCACCCGCGCAAACCTGACGGGGGCGGCATGTGCACCAAAGACCTCAAACCATACTGCGTCGACAACGTGGAGTACAGGGGCTCGTGCGAGCTGGCGGAGCGCATCTTCCCCAGCGGCAGCATAAAGAAACCGGGGTTCTGCACCGGCCCGGCCCTGAGGACGTGGACCGACTAGTTGGTGATCCGGTTCTTGGGGTACTGGCTGCAGCTCCCCGCAAACAATCCGTGCGACCCCATGCACGCGGCAAGGCACACGTTGGCGTAGTCCCGACCCTCACCTTCGTTGGGAACCCCGCACACGGGCTCGTACGTCGCGGGGCACGCACACGAGGCGATGCACGCGCTGTCCGAGGGGTTGCAGTCCTTGATTGGGGGCGGTGCGGGACACTCGCCTTCCTTCCAGGTGGAGCTGGGCGAGCCCTCGCACTTGGCCACGCACGCGCTGCCATAATCTTGCAGGATGTTGCCTGACCCGGAGTGTCCGCACACGGGCTGGTACACGCGAGGGCACCCGCACTCCTTTGCCCGCTGTATGAACCAAGGGACCAGACCCATGCACCCTTGATCGGCGGCCAGGCATGTCATTTTGTCGGGCCCGGGGGGTTGTGTCGGGCACGCTCCCACCGTGTAGCCCGTGATGCCCAGCGGTTCCAGCTCGCAGGTGTTGGGGTACGTCACGCCATAGTAGCACACCGGCTGGTTGACCTTGCAGGACCCGGGAGCCGGGGTGGAACCTGGGGCTGGCTGCTCCGGGGGCTGCTGCTCTGGGTTCGGGGACTGCCGTAAGCTGTGCACCACCAGGACGATCACTATGCCGACCACCAGCGCAGCCACCGCGGTGGCCGACAGCGCCAGCAGCATTACACACGGGCCAGGAAATTACATGGCCAGCGCGGCATCCAGCAACTTGACCAGATCTGGCAGACAGGCCTTGTCAAGCAGCTCGCCGCCCACTGAGTACTCTTCAAACTCGTCCAGCAGCCACCGCTCCGCCGCCCGGCACTGCGAGCACTCCCACGTCAGCAGCCGCAGCTGGTCGCCGTAGTACATGGCGTAGCGCGTCTTCAGGGCTTCCGGAGAGCCGGTCCAGAAGCCCAGCTTCACGCAGGACACCAGGGGCGAGGTGGCCGCGTAGATGACGCCCCGGTCCACCGCCGGCTCCAGCGGCTTGCCCAGCTCGCCCAGCGCGTCCTCCACCGTCGTGTCGACCATGTCCGCCACGCCCTGCAGCCCCGACGCCGCCAGCTGCGTGCGCCGCCGCTTCAGCTCCGGCTCCAGGCGTTCGTCGGCGCCAAACACCCGGGTGAACACGTCCATGCTCTTGCGCGCAAAGTTGCGGGAGCGCGACCCCGGCAGGATGGCCATGATCTGGAACAGCGTGGGCAGGTCGGCCACGGGGGTGGGCCGCTGACCCTGGCCCGGGAACTTGTGCGTCGTCACCCGCGCCGCCACCTGCTTGAACTGCGCCTGCATCCTCTGGTAGTACGTGGAGGTGTTGTACGGCTTGCACCCCGTGACCAGGTGGATGACGTCGTACACGCTCCCCTTTTTGGTAGCAGGGTCGTAGCGGATGGCGCGCAGCACCTGGTCGGGCGTGAACGGCGGCGCGTCGGTCGTCATGGTCATGGTCGCAAGTGCCCCGCCCCGCCCAGCCCCGCCGCCTTAAGCCGGTCTGACTAAATTTCTGGACACCCGGTATGAGGCAAGTCCCGTTCACCCCGATCGAGTTGCGGAAGGACGAGCGTCGGAAACTCGCCAAGCTGACGAAGGACGACGTGTATCGCACGATGATGTCCAAGTTTCCATCCGGGGCCGCTGAAAACTCACGTGCGTCCGTCCTGGCCTACGCACTGGCCAGCAATAGGAAGTCGAACTATCACATTCCATCATCCTGGTTCAGGGACGCGCTGCAGTTTGAACGCGAAATGCAGCACTTGAAGTACGCCAGTGGCAAGCTCAGCGAAATGGTGTACGGCGACTACACAGCCCCCTTTCTGGACAGGCTCGGATCGGCGGGCTGGCACACCTTCCAAAAGCGATTCCACCGGGTGCCCAAGAAGCGGGAAGCGAAGAAGGCCCTCGACACGTGGACGTCAAGCACCTACAAGTTCATCCAGGAGCACCTGCGCAAGGGGGCGTCGTACAACGCCATGAAGGACGTCGTGCGGATCGGCAGGCCATACACCAACGTCAACCTCTCGAATGCCCTGCGCAACGGTCGCTGGCTGCAAACCCTCATGACCAAGTTTGCACTGCGGGCCCCGTCCACGCCGCTCAGGGCCCCCACGACCCCGCTGTACAGGGGTGTGCAGCTGTCCGCCGCCGACGTCCAGAAGCTGCTTGCCGGCAAGCACTGGCCCGACAAGGGCTTCATGTCGTTCACTCGAAACGAGGACTACGCCGTCTCGTTCGGATCGCGGCCGACGCACTGGAAGCACGGCGAGTTTGTGCTGTTCCGTCTGCGGCCGGGCGACGTCGCCCGAGGGACACCCTGGCTGTGGTTTGTCGGCGAAGCGGAGCAGGCGATGTACCCCCGCATCCGCCGCTGGTCGGACCTCGGCTGGTACGACGACGGCCCGGCGGAAGAGTCGGAGGTGACCCTGCCGCCCGGGCACCTGACCGTCAAGCGCGCGCAGAGGCAGACCCTCATGGCCACGCGCTCGTTTGGGCGGGGCCAGGAGAACCAGAACACCTCGGCGGGCCCGCGACCCGTCCAGGCCCTGGTGGTGGATGTGTCGTTCACGCCCGCGCCCGAGTATGCCCACAAGCCTCGTCGCAAGGGGGTGCGCGAGTCCAACGACAACATCCTGTGGAACGTCTTTGCCAACCAGCCGGCGCAGGGGCGGACGCGCGCCCGCTCGCAGGTCGCCGCCCCAAGCGCCCCTCCCGCAAAGATGGCTCGGCGGAGTGCCAGGCTCCAGCGGCGATGACGGGCCACCCTGGACCTTTTCTGTGTGCACTGGTCATGACGACCAAACGGCGCTCGGCGGCCCAGGGCGGGACAACCGGGACGACCAAGAAGCAGCGGACGACACCGGCCCCAAAACTTCCCAACAACATCCTGCGCCACATCTACACCAAGGTCAACAAGACGACGCAGGCCCGGCTGCGGCTGGCGGCCAAGGCAGTGCACCAACTGCCGGCCCCCAAGCTGACGTCTCGAATGGTTCGTGGCCGCCTCATCCAACTTTTCAAGAAACTGAGAAGCATCTCATCGAAACAGGCTTATGCCCAAGTGCCCTTTCATCTGCACAAGTACTTTGCTTGGATCGGCCGTGTTGACCACTACATTGGAGACATCCTCCAAGCCTACCCAAGCCGACCGCGGCAGGCTGCATGGTTCGTCAATCGGGCATTGAAGGAGAGCGGGCTCGCTGTTGACGACCCAGCCCTCAAACGTATACTGAATGGCACTGCAACCAACGTGACCAACGCCGAGCGTCTGAAAGTGGTGGGACCTTACATCTGGGAGTACGTGCGCGCCATCAACAAGAGGTTGCAGGACGAGCGTGGCGTCATCCAGTACGCTCTGGACGCTTCCCTCCAATACCACAAAGGCGGCACGCACAAGAACATGAACGCCAGCATCTCCCGGCTAGCTCGAAACTCGCGGGAATCATACAAGCAGATGCGTCAAGGTGTTTGGAAGTACGGTCCTGATCCCAATGACAACAACAACCTCAACAACAACGAGCGGCTGCGCTTGCGCCGAGCCACTCGCCGCGACGCACGCATCCAGCGGCGCTCGCAACGGCGTCAGGAGCGCGGCCAACCCAACTGGCGCCCCCCCATCAACGCCGTCAACAATGCCATCAACGCCGCCATCAACATCGCCCCCACGCCCCCGCACTGGTCCTCGCTGCAGGGCACCGGTCGTCACCGCACCATCACCAACTCCGTGCGGGCCAGCGCGGCCCATCCCGCCGTCGCCGCATGGACTCGCTGAGACCGGACCGACTACCAGTTGTTCTCGTTCTCATAGCCGGTATAGGCGCCACCGTACCCGGCCGCCGCCGAGTGCGCCTGCTCCACCTGGTCGAACAGGAAGGGCGGGCCGGTGATGGTGGTGGTGCGTGCCGGCCGCCGCCCGTCGACGGTGACCAGCTTCGACTTGCCGGATGAGTTCTCGTGGTACTCCACCTCCACGTTGTCCAGCTGCTCCAGCGGGTCCTCGATGTCAAGAATCACCGAGCGACTGGGGATGGACACGATGACGTACCCCCGGATCCGCGCCTGCCTCAGCTTCTTCAGGAAGAACGAGCGCAGGCCCTCCTCCAGCTTGCGCCCCATGTTCTCGACGGCGTTCCAGTTCACCGCGCCCAACCCCACCCTGGGCTTGTGCGCCCTGGCAAACTCCGCGATCCACGCGGGCATCTTGGTGTGCACCATGCGGGCCCCCAGCTCCGGCCCCCGCTGCTTGACGGTCTTGGACTTGACCGACCGGACCGACCGGACCGCCTGGGCCGCCAGGGCCGCCACGCCGACGCGACGGGAGGCGGCGTTGGCCAGCATGTGCTGCACCATGGCCACCCGCATGCGCGCCAGCTGCTCCGGCGTCAGGTACCGCTTCTTGCCGTTGCGCACCGTGTACACGCCGCCGTTGACCCCCTGCCGGACTCCGGCGGCCGGGGCGGTGTTGGCGCGGGGGCTGGCGGCCCGGGAACGCTTGGGGGCTGCGGCGGCCCGGCTGGTGGACGGCCGGTTGCGGGTGTTGCGGTTGGCGGGCTTCCAGCCTGGCGGGGGCCGGGGGACCGATGGCAGCGGGTAGTTCTTGCCGTTGTTCTTCTTCAGCTGCGCCGCAAAGTTCGCGGGGTCGAAGGCGGGCAGCCCCCTGCGCAGCCGGTCGCGCACCTTCTCGAGGCCCACGAACCGCATGGGGGTGGGCCGCATGATGTGCCACAGCTGGGCATTCTGTGTGGCCAGCAGCACCTGGCGGGCGGCGGGGCACTGCTCGAACTTGGCGGCCTGGATGGCGGCCATCACGATGTTGTTCAGCCCCCCTTTCGGCTTCACCCCCTGCTTCTTCTCCTCCGGCGTCGGCTTGCGGCCCTCCCAATCCTTCATCGCCTGCGTCCCCGCCATGCTGACCAGGCCGCTGCGTCCGCCCGCCTTCTTCGCCGCCAGCCCATTGCCCCGGCCCAGCGGATCGCCACTGTCCATCGTGAACTTGAAGGCCTCCTCCGGGTTCACCATCGCGATCTTGGTGGCGTGGAACGCGTGCTCGACGGTGCGGTACCGCCAGCCGTTGAACACAAAGCCGCGCTCGCACACGTCAAAGTTGGACAGCACCTTGCGCCAGTTCTTGTGCCGCGCCAGCTGGCTGTAGGCGGCGGGGTCGGCGACGACCTCACCAGCCCCCCTACCGGGCGGCTCGTCCCTGGACTTTGAGAAGAACCGCAGCTGGTCGTTGGGGGATGACATGATGATTCTCGCCCGCCAGAAAAAAAAACTCCTTATGCCAGTACCAATGATCCCCAACAACAGGCGCACCCTGAGCCGGCGCAGCGTCGCAGTCAACCGCAGCGGCGTCCGCCCCAGCCCCCGCAGTTCAGCCGCCGCACCCTTCTGGACGACGCCCAGCAGCTCCCTCGCCGCGGCCCTGCACAGCTACAACCGCATCGCCGCCTTCCGCCCCCCCGCCCCCTCCAGCAAGCGCAAGCGCAGCCCCACCAACAGGCCGATCGGGCCCCGCCGCCGCAAGTCCCAGCGCCTCACGACGTACTGGAAGGTGCTGGGGGTGCGGCCCAACGCGACCCGCAACCAGGTCGAGCGCGCCCATGCCAACGCGGGACGGGCCACCTGGAACACCCACCGCGTCAACGAGCTGAACCGCGCCCTCAAGCTCGCCGTCCGCAACCAGTTCCTGGCTGGCAGGCGGTGATCTGTTACACAGGGTACAGGGCCGCGACGAGGCGGTTGCCCAGCTGGTCCCAAGCACGCTGGTGGATCACGATCAGCACGTGGCGCTACGACGCGACCACCCACTGCCGGGCCGAGGCGGCGGCGGTGCTGTGCCAGTGCGCGGCGTGCGACCAGAAGGCGGCGCAGGGCAGCGTGGACCGGTGCGGCACCTGCCAGATGTGCCTGCTGGCAGCGTTCACGGCTGCCGGGCGCTGAACGTCTGCTGTGGCATGCCTATCGTGTAACACTGATGAGTTACGATTACACAAACGAGGCAAGCGGAGTCTCAAAGCACGTGATGGGGGCCTTGAGCAGATCCCGGCGGCGGGGTTGGCCGTACACCACCTTCTCCACCAGCGCCTGCAGGTAGCACCGTGCCTCAGCCACCGAGTCGGCGCTGATGAATTGGCTGGCGCCCCGCACCGGCCGCACACGCGTCGTCTCGCCAAAGCGGTCTGGCTCGCACTCCTCCACCTTGGCCAGGAACACGACGTAGCGCTCCGGCTTCCGCACCGCCGCAGCGTGCCACGGCATCCACCAGGTGGGGTGCATCACCAGGTCCAGCGGGTCGCCCGGGACACGCGGCGGCAGGCTGTCATCCCAGGAGATGTTGCCGTTGGTGGGGGGCAGCTCTCGCCGCGCGCACGCGGGGTGGTGGTAGATGTGTTTGGTGAAGTACCTGCCGCGCATGACCACCACCGTCCAGGGACAGGGGGGGCACCATGGAAGGGAGCGGGTGCAGAGGGAGTAGGGGTGGAAGTGCCTGAGCACGTCGGTGACCACGCCATGAAGGCATGCGCTGGCGTGCTTCTTGTACACGACCCGCAGCACATCGGCAGGGAGGGCCTCCCAGGCCAGCTTGGCGAGGGCAGTCGGCGAGGGCCGCCTCATCTGCACCTGCGGCGGCAGCTCAGGGGGGCGGGGGAAGCTGGAAGCTGACTCCTGGGAGGCAGCGGAAAGGCCGGCCGCAGCGCTCCAGGCAGCATGTGCAGGGTGCTGAGCAGGCCGCGAGAACCCGCGCGCGGCAGGCCGGCCTATCCGCGCACCTGCCAGGCACCTTCCACACACTTGCCCCTGGTGCCCCAGGCTGGGGGATGTCCTTCACTGTGCGCGTGCCTAAGAAAGCAATGTACTCGGCCAGGGCGTGTGTGGCCATCTTGCATTGTGAGACACGTTTTGGCACAGAAGGACGCACCTCCCAGAAGCTTGTCTCTGCAGTGCCAGGATGCTCTTGTGCAGCACCAGAGTGCTTTGGTGTGGCAATGGTGCTGCAGGTGGTGAGTTGGCGCGGCGGCAGCATGGGGCCGCATGGGGCAACCCACTCCCTACAACCCCCTGCACCCCCCCTCCAACAAGCCCCTGCAACCCCCTCCGTCGCTTCTGCGGGCCTCCCCGGAGCTATTCAGCGCGGCCTGCCGCAAACGCACACCCCGCGGCTCTCCAGGCCTCTCCCGCGCGCTTCCTCCCGGCCTACCACCTGCATCCCCCTCCAACAAGCCCCTGCAACCCCCTCCGTCGCTTCTGCGGGC